>JAUPFP010000012.1:2928459-2953459 GCA_036925085.1 Brachycybe producta | reverse complement strand
GGCTTATGCAATGCATCCAGAACTTACAATACAATTTCTGCTTCAGTGCAGATGGAATCTAAAACAGACTATATGAGCCAAACTGGACCACTTTTCCAGAAGTGAGCAAACATGTCTATGAACTTATCGACATCTGCATTTGTCACAAATGCAAATGTTGACATGCTGAGCCAAAGTTCACTGCAATGCATCCTTGTGGTTGCCAGTGCATTGACATACAATAATGTACTTGCTTAACGGTGTGACAACAAAAAATGTAATTTCTTAAATACCATTTGTATTAATTTCTTTTTTTTTCTAGACATCCTGCACCACACAGGGATCAGTCAAATGATGATGATGATGATGAATAATGAAAGATGAGGCATGTCTGATTTGGCAAAATGTGTTTCATGTCTGGCTGCCCTACTGAATATCAACTTCGCAATGATTGAGAAATTACGACAGAAACAACAACCATACCTAGACTGAGATTCAAAATAGGATCTCCAGCACCACAAGCAGAGGCTATCTCCATTCAGCCACTGGGGCTGGAATAGATATAAAAATGTTTATAATGAATGTGGCAAGTTGTATGTGATACTGAAGTTAACTATGTGCATTTTTTATAAAAACATACAGCAAAATACACCATTTGAAAATAAAGTTCTTGAAAGAAGTAATTATACTTCAAAATGTGGCTAATCTAGGCTAATCTTGTATCACATCAAATATGTTCATTAGCATGTTATGCATATTTCAAAACAATGTGCACATTAAAATTGCTATAACTCAGTAATTAATTGGCCAGTCTTTAACATTTAAATAAAAAAAATGTTCAGAATGAATGTGTCTTGAAGTTACATGTACTGTTAAAATCACGCATCTATACTGATTAGGATAATATAAAGCGAAATACACAATTTTTTTTTATGAATTTCTCCAAAAAAAGTCTTAATACCTAAAAATGTGAATGTTTTATGTTAATTATGTAAGACATCAAATAAGTGCAGTGTAGTGTCATACATCTTTATAGACGATCCACACATTAATTGGGCTTGGGATCCTAAAATATTAAGAAAAAAAGAAAGTCAGCCATTTTCCAATATGGCTTCATGCCGAAGTGCCTCCATATCTAAAATCAAGTTTTTTACATTCACATCTGGGAAGTTTGGTGCTTTTATCACTATGTGCACAATTCACCCTTTTTTTGCACCAAGCCACTTTAGTCCTGGACTATTAGCCAAATTCAAATTGACTAATACCTTGTACACACATGAGTTAAATGAATTCAAATTTAATGTCTTAAGGTGAATTATACAAAATCCAGTTAAGGACATGAACCAAATAAAAATTGACTTTTATTATTAATATTTTAAATTGAAATACTAAATCAATATTTTGTCAATAGTTTATACTTTATATTTAAGTATTAACTCAATATTTTCAGATTATTAACTGAATAAATTGAATTCGACATACTGTTTGTTTGCCCTTCACGGGGCTCTGTAGAACACGTTTATTAATTAAATGCATTTAAATTATCAGGTGTATACTAGGTATAAGGCTATATAGCAAACGACCACCCTGACAGCAGCAGGCCTAATTTATGATAAATTCTATAATTTAAAATTTGGTGTCGTTTGACCGAAAAACGTTTAAATTGTAACATATTGGTTAAAGTGGTTGTCAGTTTTTATAGTTAGTCACATTGTGAAACCTCGTTTTCGTTAATCACGTGATCAACTTCCTACGTGCCTTTGATATCTCAGTCATAATCTAAAAATAAAGTTTCTATTCTAATTTGACAAACGGGAGATTGTGGTTTTATTAAAGGATTACAAAAAAAAACTTCATATAGTGAATTCAGAAAATTGTTTGACAAATAACCTCACTCTATTAAAACACACAGGCATTTTATGAAAAGACGGAATTTACATTATGCCTATACGAGATATATATGCTAAAACGCCTTATAAGTAAACACAAATGCTCTCATAGAATATACGAAAATCCACAAGAGACACATTTCAGTCAACAGTTAAATTGCATTAAGTAATTGGATGTTGCAGTGTTTAATATTAGAACGACGACCCACCCCCGTATATTGGCCTTATGTTACTCCCACACTAAGGTCCTACACCGACCACCTATTATAACAAAGTCTAGCTAAGTAAGAGGATGGTAGTACAAAGCCTCTAAAGCCTAGTACACACCGGAATTCTTTGTTGCGATACAATGTTCCGGGACTGCTCCGATTCAATGTTGCAGGGCAGAATCGCAACTGACGCGATTCAAACCCGCAACATTGTTCCGTGTCCACACCTACAATCAGTGTTTCTTCTTCCTTCTTGCTTTCACCATGTAAATATCACCAGCGGAAGTGGCCCTTGCAATATGGGCCTACTTGGTGATTCATAAAGAGGGGCAAATAAAAGCAGAAATGGTGGTGGTGGCAGGGACGTCATTTGGGGGGTGCAAGGGGGGAATTTGCCCCCCCCCCCGAAAAACAATTGTGTTATTACAATCAGTATACACATATGTTATAACTAGAGTTTGTGCATATTTGTTTCAAATTTCTTGCAAATATAAATAAATCCATCAAAACCTAATTTATATTAAGTGGCAATATGCACACGTCTTGCAGCACTGGCCTGCATATATACAAAAATAGCAAGTCGGTCAAGTTTTGCCCCCCCCTCCTGGAAAAACTGAGATGACGGCCCTGGGTGGTGGGCACACAAGCTCTTCTCAGCTGAGAGCACATTCGGTTTAAGCCTTTTGGACACGCTGAAATTGGAAGATGGGGCAGAATTTCTAAATTTCATTTCTTTTATTTCCCTTTGTAGTCAGAAGACCATAACTTCCCACAAACACAATTTATACAGAAGGTCCTCGATTACATGTAGTTTAACAATATTTTCAGTGGTCCACATCTTTTTTTAAGTCTAGTACTAGACTTAAAAAACGACGTGGACCACTGAAAAAGACTCAAAAAGCTCAGCTTGCTTTTAATTATTAAAGACGTCTTTTATAATTAAAAGCAAACAGCCCTTGAGTCTTTGTTCATGTTTCAAAAGACGTCCACACGATGAAATGTCCCGCAACAATGTTGAAATATTTCCCATTTCGATGTGACTCAAAAAACATGAATCTGAGCTGACGCGATTCAGCCCCGAAACATTTCAACATTGTTGCGGGACAGAATCGTAACAGACGAGATTCAGCCGCGATTCAGCCCCGCAACAATGTATCGCAACAAAGCTTTCCGGTGTTTACTACCCTTTAGAGCAACTTACTATGCCCAGTGTCTAATATCCTAAATGGCATATAGACATTTGCCCTAAAACATTTGCCCTAAAAGGCCATTTTTGCCCTAAAAGGCCATTTTTGCCCTAAAAGGCCATTTTTGCCCTAAAAGGCCATTTTTGCCCTAAAAGGCCATTTTTGCCCTAAAAGGCCATTTTTGCCCTAAAAGGCCATTTTTGCCCTAAAAGGCCATTTTTGCCCTAAAAGGCCATTTGCCCTAAAAGGCCATTTGCCCTAAAAGGCCATTTGCCCTAAAACCATTAACCCTAAAACCATTTGCCCTAAAACCATTTGCCCTAAAACCATTTGCCCCAAAACCATTTGCCCCAAAACCATTTGCCCCAAAACCATTTGCCCCAAAACCATTTGCCCCAAAACCATTTGCCCCAAAAAGACATTTGCCCCAAAACCATTTGCCATAAAAAGACATTTGCCCCAAAACCATTTGTCATAAAAAGACATTTGCCCCAAAACCATTTGCCATAAAAAGACATTTGCCCCAAAACCATTTGCCATAAAAAGACATTTGCCCTAAAACCATTTGCCATAAAAAGACATTTGCCCTAAAACCATTTGCCCTAAAAAGACATTTGCCCTAAAACCATTTGCCCTAAAACCATTTGCCCTAAAACCATTTGCCATAAAAGAACATTTGCCCTAAAACCATTTGCCATAAAAGAACATTTGTCCTAAAACCATTTGTCATAAAAAGAACATTTGTCCTAAAACCATTTGTCATAAAAAGAACATTTGTCCTAAAACCATTTGTCATAAAAAGAACATTTGTCCTAAAACCATTTGTCATAAAAAGACATTTGCCATAAAAGAACATTTGTCCTAAAACCATTTGCCCTAAAAAGACATTTGTCCTAAAACCATTTGCCCCAAAACTATTTGCCCTAAAACCACTTTTTCCTTTTCATATGGTTTAGTGTCTTTTGGTGGAGTATGTTAAATAAGTTCTGCATGCCACAGGCATGCAAAAAATGCCAAATGACATAAATTTACACTACTGATTAGGGTAAATGTCCTTTTAGGCCAAGTGGTTTTAGGGCAAATGGCCATTTAGGGCAAATGGCCATTTAGGGCAAACGGTTTCAAGGCAAATGGTTGTAGGGCAAATGTCCCTTTAGGGCAAATGATTTTAGGGCTAGTGTCCATAGAGCAAATGTCACCTTAGAGCAAATGGCTTTAGGGCAAGTGTCCCACACCCATCCTACCCAGCCTATCTATCTATCTATCCTATCTTTTCACTGAGCCCCATCATCATTAAATTTTAGTTTTGAGTCATACAAAACTAAAATTTAATGATGAGGGGGCTCAGTGAAAAGATAAATATGTCATCAAGAAGCATGTGAGCCTAAAATTAAAACATATCACTAAACATAAGTTCCATAATTGTTCATGACTATCTCATGGGTATTGCTCATTATTATCTCATGCGCATTAGTATCATTGCAATTCCCTGACGTAAGCATCAAAGGCTTGAATCGGAACTGTCCTAATCATCTGAGGAAGAATATGAGAAACCTCAGTGTTGCTATTTAGTGTATAACAAAAAGGGACATTGGAATTTCTCGGTGCAGAAATGTAACTACATGTATTAGCCCTCCTCACTTAAACAATAGCTGCGATGCAGAAGACAAAAGCAGCACATTTGAACATGGCTGCTCAAGAGTGACAGCTATTCAGCTTCTTGCCAGAGGTTCCTAATCAAGCAGGGTCTGTTAAGAGGCTGTGGCACTGGCAAACTTGTGGAGAAAAAACAAACAGCAGATGACGCCTAAAAATACATCTAAAAAAAACCTCGCATAGGGAATTCCCTGCATTTAGGAACATCAAGGTCTATTTCAGGTAGGACAAGTCAAAGTGTAAGGTAGAAAGGGGGTGGAAATAATTCAATTCTTTTGGCCATGTTGCTCGTCAACATGTTGTTTTCAATAGAAAACTTTACTTATTTTTTAAAATTCGAAAAAAATGGGTCAAAAGCCAAGACTTCTTTGGCGTCTTTGGCTTTTTTTTCAAAAAACGGCCAAAAGTAGAAAAATATATAAATGCTCTAAAAGCTCTAAAATGTCTCAGGAGCACTCAAACCCGAGCACGAGCACTCAGTCCCAAAGAGCTTAGAAAAGCACAAGGATTCAAGAGTTTTTAAAACTCGAAAAAATGAATCAAAAGGCACGTGTTTGGCCTTTTTTTTAAACGGCCAAAAGTCAAACAAAATATTTAAATGCTCTAAAAGCACTAAATGTGCCTCATTAGCACTCAATTACCCCAGAAGTCCCGAAAAGCTTGGAAAAGCACAAGGATTCAAGAATTTTTAAAATTCGAAAAAATGGGTCAAAAGGCAAGTAGTGTTTGGCCTTTTTTTCAAAAAATGGCCAAAAGTCAAAAACATATTTAAATGCTCTAAAAGCTCTAAAATGCCTGAGGAGCGCTCAACTGACCCCAGAAGCTCCCCTTTAAGAGAGTTTACACAAGAGCGCCTTATACCCACGCAGCGGTGCGGGGAGGCTCCCCCCCATGAAATTATCCTGCGGGCGTCACTGCCCATGCCATAATATACACAGGTAATTAGAAACAGGGATGAACAGAAATTGGCTCCGCCTTTTTTATGACGAACGACAACTTCTAATTGGTTTATTGTGCGGTTAACGTTAAAACGGGCGGAGCATGTGACTTCAGACTACATAACCAACCAATTAGAAGTTGCCGTTCGTCATAAAAAAGGGCGGAGCCAACTTCTGTTCATCCCGTTTTCTAATTGCTTGTGTAATATACGACATCTACAACTGATAGAAAGAAAACTTCAAGATATAGATAACAATATTGACACCTCGTTAGTAAAACAGATGACTAAAAGTATAACAAATCTGTATAGGAATGAGTCGGTAAATCAGTTTGTCACAATGAACAATGGTTTTGTTTGTCCATTTTATTAACTTAATGTAGGTGACTTAATACTAAATAGTGTATACATTTTATTTTAAGTCTTAAAACTCAAATGTTTTCTGTTGGAAAGCTAATTAGAATTGATTGCCGAAATAAGATTACCGATCACTACGTTTTTTTAAAGTATTCCTCTTACAGCATTAGCTGGTTGTTGTACAACCATTGCTACAAGCAAGAAAAAAGCCGCACCAACTAATGGCAAATATAATGAATAAAGTAATTAAAATTCTGCCGTTTTCGATCAATTAGTGAGCTTATTTTCGAAAAAAATTAGTTATTATAATAACTAGTGATGGGCAATATTTCATGAAATATATTTTATTGAAATATTTTGCGATATTGATATATGGAAAGTTGTGAGATATATTGAAAAGTTGTCAAATTAATTGAAACCTATGAAATAAAATAAGATAATTGCTTCAGTTTACATTAACTTTATATACTACATCATATGATGTGAGAAATAATCATATAAAGTTAATGTAAACTGAAGCAATTATATTGTTTTATTTCATAAATTTCAATTAATTTGACAACTTTTCAATATATTTCACAACTTTTCATATATACAGTGTATTTCGCGAAATATTTCAACAAAATAAATTTCATGAAATTGCCAATCACAATTATTATAATAACTGATTTAAAAAAAATTAAGCCCACTAATTGATCAAAAACGGCAGAATTTTAATTACTTTATTCATTATAGTTGTCATTAGTTGGTGCGGCTTTTTCTTGCTTGTGATGGGCAATCGTAATTCGGCCAACAGAAATCATTTGAGTTTTAAGACATTAAACGATTCTATCTATTCAAACAATGATTGAAGAAAATGAAACAAGATTCCAAAAACTTCGAACAAAAAATTTGACACAAAAATGACACAAATGGTAAAATTAAAACATGTTTAAAACACTCCTATGAACCAATTAAACCTAGTACACATACCTGATAATTTAAATGCATTTAAATAATAAATGTGTTCTACAGAACCCTGTGATGAGCAAACAAACAATATATAGAATTCAATTTGTTCAGTTAGATATAATTTGAAAATATTGAGTTAATACTTAAACATAATATATAACCATTATTGACAAAATATTGATTTAGTATTTCAATTTTAAAAATATTAATAATAAAGTCAATTTTTAATTCATTCTTGTCCTTAACTGGATTCCGTATAATTCACCTAAACACATTTAATTTGAATTCATTTAACTCATGTGTGTATAGTTTATTATTAATAGGCATAGTAGTATTGTGCCTGTAGAAAAAACAAACTTTGACAAAACAATCGAGACCAAATTAAAGGTTGCCAACTATAGTCGTCCATAAAACACTAGCAACAAGGGATTCAAGAAACCCTATATACCTCCATTGCTTTATATACTGTATACATTATATACTGTATCAAACAAGCAATTTTCTTTCATTGTTACATGCGTATGCACATGTACACGCATGCGCGCAATGTGTACGCACATGTACGCACGTGTGCGCATGTGTACACACATGTTAACGCATGCGCGCAATGTGTACGCACATGTACGCACGTGTGCACATTGTGTGCGCACGTGTGCGCACATGTACGCACGTGTGTGCACATGTACGCACGTGTGTGCACGTGTACGCACGTGTGCGCACGTGTGCGCACATGTACGCACGTGTGCGCATGTGTACGCACATGTACGCACGTGTGCACATGTGTACACACATGTTAACACATGCGCGCATGTTTATGCACATGTACGCACGTGTGCGCATGTGTACACACATGTTAACACATGCGCGCATGTTTATGCACGTGTATGCCCGTGTGCATGTTTACGCACGTGTATGCCCGTGCGCATGTTTACGCACGTGTATGCACGTGCGCATATGTTTACGCACGTGTACGCACGTGTACGCACGTGTACGCACGTGTACGCACGTGTACGCACGTGTACGCACGTGTACGCACGTGTACGCACGTGTACGCACGTGTACACACGTGTACGCACATGTACACATGTGTACGCATATGTGTTAAACACAAAAGTATGTACTCACATACGTGACATAGTTACACGTGATGCGCATTGCGTTATTCGTTTGTAATAATATGGTTTAAAATGAGAATACGTCACATGTATTTTAATATACAAAAATAACAATAGAACATAAAAAGGAACACCCCTCCTAAATAATAGGAATAGTTCCCCTTTCAAATGCTACAACTGGAAAGAGAAAGAATCTCAGGTTTTTTTAAAAAAATTGCACGTTTTTAAAAAATTGAAATTTCATATATCGGATCACTCTAAAATTTCAATATTTTTCCAGTTTCAACGTCAGAAAGTGCTTATAATTTTAGGTCTGATGACATTTTGTTGTAAATGGCCCGTTTTAGAGTTGTTTGACACACAAAAATGTATGGCCAAAAACTCAAAATGTGTTTCTAAAAAATTCATAAAAAAATAACGCCTAGGTAAAATTTTCTGATTTTACGTCAGTAGCATCAAATTGACCCACTAAATCAAATAAAAAATACTGCATCTCTTTATCTCATCCGTTCTTGAGTTGTTTGACCCACAAACTCGGACATCCAGACATACAGACACAGACATCCTTTTTTGCCCATTTTCTTGCATAATCCTATAAACCTTTATTGCTCTAAAGAGCAATGGAGGTCAAAAAGCCCAGTAAAAATTGCTAGTCATAAAAAACGTAAAACCCTACCACACCTTCATACGTTTTCATTTTGATTTATATAAATAAACAATTATGGCGTCTATACACTGTACATATTGTGGTGCCGAATAGATATGTGGAACGGGGTGCAGTATAACAACTTACAAATAGGGTGACAAAGATGACCAAATCTGACTTCCCAATGTTGCTTATCTCAAGCAGCAGCCACGCTTATGGTGCATTTACACAAGGCTGGTTTCCCAGCTGTTGGTTGATGCTTGCTGGTTGTAGTCAGCTAGCAGCATAGTGTGAACTGCTACCAGCAGCTGCTTTTTCCAGCTCGCTAGTGATTTTAACAGCGGCTGGTGAAGTTGAACATGTCCAACTTTAGCAGCTACCAGCTGGTCATTTGACTCTCTTCCTGCAGCTACCAGTGTGGAACTCCACTGCTTGGGTTGGTTGTTATTCGTTTGTGTTTTTGTACGACGGTGATTGGATGACTTGCGCTGCTAATACCAGCAAGTGACTAAAGAAGTGTAAACCCAAAGCAGCTGCTGCTTGCTGTTGCTGCTAATAGCCAGCAGCAACCAGCGGCTTGTAAACCAGCCTAGTGTGAATGCGCCTTTAGAGATCTTCTACCAAAGAAGCCAAATGAAAAATAATCGTAAATGCCAAGATGCTGATAGAAATCTCCTTATTTACAGGACTATTCAGTCATACAAATTATCATGAATTCGCCCCTATGGAAGCTATTGCTAGTGCACATCTTAAAGAGATTGTTGAGAGTTTCATCGTTAAAGCGGCAGTCACACTAGGCTGGTTTACAAGCTGCTGGTTGCTGCTGGCTATTAGCAGCAACAGCAAGCGCAGCTGCTTTGGGTTCACACTTGTCCAGTCACTGCTGGTATTAGCAGTGCAAGTCATCCAATCACCGTCTTGCAAAAACACAAACTCTAACAACAACCAACCCAAGCAGTGGAGTTTCAACTACCACTAGTGCCACTACTAGCAATAAAAAGTTCACACTAGATGGAAGCAGCAGGAAGGGAGTCACATGACCAGCTGGTAGCTGCTAAAGTTGGACATGTCCAACTTCACCAGCTGCTGTTAAAATCACTAGCCCGCTGGAGACAGCAGCTGCTAGTAGCAGTTCAGACTATGCTGCTAGAGCGCTACAACCAGCCAGCAGCAACCAGCAGCTGGGAAACCAGCCTAGTGTGACTGCGGCATAAGACGAGTGACCACGACAACCCTTCACTACTAAGAGGTTCAAGAGATTAACATCAAGAGTGCGAGAGAGACAGCTGTCACAGGTTGCACTTGTCCTTTTATACAGTTCTAGTCTCCAAATATTGATATAGCACACGGTCTAATATCCTGAAAAGGATATAACACCCATGACACAAAAAGCAGTTGTGCTGTCCATAGACATCACCCCCCCCCCCCCGCTAGTAGCACAACAATCGACAAGACCAGAAGGTGAATGAAAGCTACATTCCTGAGATTGTCTTTTCAGAAACAAAAAGAGAGAGCAAAAGCGACCTAGGCCTGCCTCCATGTTCTCTCTTCTTTTAAAACAACAATCTCATTTCACATTAATGGCATAAAATAATATTACATTAGAACAAAGGAAATCAATAATATAGTTTATATTATAAAATATTAAAAAGCTTTCCCAGAGAATCCAGACCCAGGAACCGGGACATGTGGGTTCGCCACAATATTATGGTGTTAGAAGCCATGTACATGTGTATGTACACTTAAATGCTTCAATATTTTACATGTGTTTGGGGTTGATCTTTTACTCACATAACATGCAATGCCTGATTTTCTGCCATTTGTTGACTTGTGTACCTTTCTTCCTTGTATGGTTACCATACGCGAGGAAGGTTGGAACGGCAGAATATGACAAATGGTCGCGGATGATCGATGACATCCTGAAGAGGATGCGATTCTTCAGAGAGGTGGTCACCACCTGCCTCTGAAATCGTCTCGTTGCGATGGGGCTCTTTTACCTTCTTGTCGTATAGTGTCTTTGGATGTTCCAAAGAATTAAAGACACATGAAGTCATTATTTCTTAAGTAAGAAACTATAGAACCCAAAGATGAACAGTTACTTTAAAGAAGTGTCCCCAGGTCCATTGTAACAGATAAAATCAACGTGTCAAAGCGTGAACAAATTTGAGAAACAGAATGGACGAATAACAAAGAAAAATGCAGTACTTTTATAGGTTTGGGCCTGTGTACACCCATGAGCGACCCCACTCCGAGAGGTATCCCTATGCTCTAAATAGGTTCGTACGCATGGGGAGGGAGCGACAGTGAGGAGTCGGACACCCCCAGGCTAGCATTCTGGAGAGATCACGATATACCGTGTGTTACAACGTTTTGAGCGAGTCACACATAGTCCCTTTCCTTTCGTGTAAGTTGCATGACTGGTTTACCAGTTATCATTAATAAAAACACAAATATACAATACATTTTAACTGCCAACTGCAATCGATACCAATTGTGACACGTACAAGTAGAATAAGAAACAAAATGTTAACACTAATGTCAAAATTTTGGTATTATAGCAATTGAGACTTAATGTGCGAGAAAATATCTTGGAATCACAACGTCAAAATACGTTGCCATAACTTTAAAAGACATTAGGAGCATTTTTGTTGCGGTGCAAATGTGCAATCAATCTCATCACGTCCCCAATGCTTTCCTTTTTTATCAGATCATCAATCATTGGCTATAAGAACCCTAGAAAACTTTTGTTGTCCTGTTATAGATCAACGATGTTTGAGTCCAAAAAATCTCAAAAATAACAAGATGCATCCATTGCAAAGGAAAATAAATCTAATATCTAAGTCGAGATTGATGAGTTTCATATAGCACTTTTTGACTTTTACAGTAACTGTTACAAAGACTGTCAATCAGAGATGGGTAAATGTCACAAAAGTAATGTTTTATATGTTGACTTGTGACGTATTATGCTGTATAAAACTGTCAAAAACCTGTATAAAACGTATAAAACCTATTATAAAATCACAAATTTAACACCTATAAAATATGAAACCCCACTCATCCCACTCATTGTATCAAGTTTGTTTTCATTTATCTTGAATCAAGTTAAATGAAAACAAACTTGATACAATGAGTGAGCTGGCAGAAAAAAGAACTAAGCATTCCAACATCCACAGGAATGCTGGAAAGCCTGTTTTCGAACTCGTCTTATGTTCATTCTTCTTTACATTTATCACGTTCTTAAAGTGCAAGTTAAACAACATTGTGACGAGTATTAATGTGCATAAATATTTCAAATACCAGTTACATTTAAATTTTAAAATATTTACTTTTTCTTTTCTTTTGGCCAATTTTCCACTTTTTGATTGTAAATTTGCAAATGTTTTTTTTAATGAAACACTTTGTTTTGAGCATTTAAAAAATCTTCTAACTTTGTTAAATTAAACTTTTTGTACTTTTTTTAGTTTTATACGTTTGGTTTTATACGTATATAAAATAAGAGTTTGAGACATCAAGTATTATACAGTATAATATACAGTATAAAACCGCATATAAAACGGTATATAGACATTTGCCCTAAAGCCGTTTACCCTAAAACCATTTTCCCTAAAGCCATTTACCCATTTGCCCTAAAGGTATATTGGCCCTAAAGGTACATTGGCCCTAAAGCCATTTGCCTTAAAGGGATATTTGCCCTGAAACCATTTACCCTAAAGGGACATTGGCCCTAAACCACTTGCCCTAAAACCATTTGCCCTAAAGGACATTTGCCCTAAAACTATTTGCCATAAAAGACATTTGCCCTAAAGCCACTTTTTGTTCTCCCTTTTTATACGGTTTAGTGTCTTCTGGTGAGTATGTGAAAGGCATGAAAAAATGCCAAATGACAAATTTACACTACTGATTAGGGTAAATGCCCTTTTAGGACACGTGGTTTTAAGGCAAATGTCCTTTTAAGGTAAACCTTTTTAGAACAAATGTCCCTTTATGGCAAATGTCCATTTGGAGCAAATGTTTTAGGGCAAATGATTTTAGGGCAATTCTCCATAGTTCAAATGTCCATTCAGAGCAAATAACTTTAGAGCAAGTGTCCATAGGACAAGTGTCCCACACCTATATAAAACGTGACATATTATACCTACCCATCCCTGCTGTCAGTGCTTTCTGACTTGAATAAAAAATACTTGCCAATCAAGAAAGCCAGCATGTGCTAGTAACTAATTTTATGTTATTCACAATTTGCTCAATGTCGATATTCTTAGCATGCCACCCTGTATATCAAGTGTTTACAGATTATTTAATAAGAAAATCTGATCGATTTTTTTTTTGAAAAAATATTTTTAAGCTTATTTTGGCACCAGAAAGAAAATCTTTTTTTACGATGAAATAAATCGACCATATATAGGTTATAGGCCCTAACAACCAACTGCAAGATTTATTGTGTTAACTCAGCAAAACAAAAACAAAAATCTTCAAATATATTTTATGATTAAACAAACATTTCAATGAAAACAAAAAAAAAAACAAGTGAAAAAAAAAACCCAAACAGATTAATTTATACAAAGATGCAGATTAGAAAATTCAACCATACTATTCCCAACACAATTTTCAAACGTATAAATAAATAAAAATAATATTCCATTTAATTCATGCATAAAAACGCATGGTTAATAAAATGTTGGAATATAAAGACAATGCTCTAGACACAAGGTGTAGTTATGTATGCGAGTCTTTAGTAAGTTTGGAGCGTCACGTTACCAGAAGTTACAAATAAGGAAAACTATATCTTAAGCGCCTAGATACAGTGTTTAGTTCAAAACTTCTCCGAATGTAGACGCTGCGATCGTTTTTGATTGAAAAACGGTTTTTTAACGTTTTCTTCTCCAGATTTCAAGTCACATAACAATTAATAGAAAAATAATTTCGCGTGCTAAGCTTATAAAAAAAAAACATTGTAAAGCCAATAGGTTAATGCACGTGCTAATTTTTATGAGATTGTTCTAAGTCGTTTTTAATGCGAGTTCTTCAAATGTTTATGTCACGGTTTTTTGGTCCTACGGGACTTAACATGGAGTTAAAAAAAAAACGTACGATTTTGAATCTTGTTTAAAAATGGAAGGACCTTTCAGAATTTAGAAAAAAGAATCATCCTGAAGGCAATAAACATATGTAAGTACGTGCTAATTTTTTTGGTTGTTCTAAATTATTTTAATGAGAGTTCTTCCAACGTTTGTGGGACGGTGTTTTGCTCCTATGAGACTTAACATGGAGTTCAAAAATGTACGATTTTAAACGTTATTAAAAATAGAAGGACCTTTTCAAAATTTATAAAAAAGAAAACATTGTGAAGCCAATACATGAAAGCACGTGCTAATTATTTTGTTATTGTTCTAAATCGTTTTTAACGAGAGTTTTTTCAAATGTTCGTGGGACGGTTTTTGATACAATGGGATTTAACATGGGGTTAAAAACGAACGATTTTGAACCTTGTTTAAAAATAGAAGGACCTTTTGAAAAATTATTTAAATCGAGCACTTAAAGAAAAATACTTTTTATTGGATTTTGCACTTTACTGTATTTTAATTGAGAGATTGTGAGGCGATTTCTTGCAGTTTTAGTAACACCATATAAGGACACTCATTTGTCTCGTTGTCGTCTGCTCAAAACAACAAGATGGACGTGTATCTAGGCTCTTAATTATTATAGAGAATGAAGACTTAAAAATGGCAACATGGTGACAATACATCCTTGAATATAACAGCCATTTACTGTAGGCCTAAATGTATAGACACAAATCAGTCAGCTTTTTTTTTTAATTTAACTCTAATATTTACACAATTCAAGAAAATGGACACACCTAGTGTATGCGTGCATATCACTCATATTAAATATTGCAGTGAATGTTCTATTTCGTCCTATATTTGCGTTAACAATTATTAACAAGACACGCTTGAAACAACTAAGTAAAAAAAAGTCAAACATATGACCAACCCTTTCGTTAAAAAAACAATGCCAAAGCGATGTACAATATTAATATAATCATGTTACAAGTACATTCATCAAACGAATTGTGAAAGCAAACAAAGAAAGCTTTTGCTAGAGTTAATTTGGCTAATTCATAAATTATCGATTGTCAACTAAGTTATAATTTTAGAATGATTTTTATAGGAGCAGCAAGTAAAAATGACAATGTTGCAATGAAAGTAACTTTATTGGGTTTATTATAGACCTAAGTATGAGGAGCTTCGAAGTGAAGAGGAATAAGTAACAAAAGAAATCTTCCAAGTAAATTGAGGCAAGCTAATTTTACACGATCCCGGCAACCAAGAAAGTGAGGACAAGTTTGTGGACGACCCACTTATTGATGCTGTTTCAGTGAAAGTAAAGGAAGAAAAATGATCAATGTCCATCTCTTTTTTTAAAAATAAAAATGCTATTAAATATTCATGATTCATCCTAAACTTTGTTTTGTCTTTTTGAAACCTGGAGAGAAAAAAACGTTAAAAAACCGTTTTTCAATCAAAAACAATCCCAGCGCCTACATTCGCAGCAATTTTGAACTAAACGCTGTATCTAGGCTCTTAAATAAAATGAGACAACTAATGAAGAATCAGCCCAGTGAGAACACGTAAAATAAGTACAGAGAGTTAATCGTTTGAAAAGAATAACCCAGAAAGATAAAGCACAACTAATAAACACAGTGTTGATGGGTTTTTATGCCTAGGGCTTTTCCCATCAACAAGGATTTTTCTTAGGGGCTTGCAACTGGGCACGTGTAGGATGTTTCCAAGTCCACAACTTGGTTTGTGGTAAGCAGGAGAGTATGGTGAGTCAGCCCTTATATCCTCTGGATGTGTGAGGCATAGATGTGATTCCTATATATGCAACTATTGTAATGCTCTTTAATTCTCATGATTCTGATACTTCGGCAGTTTGAGAAAAAGTTCTCTAATTTTCTAGCCCTTTTTACAACTGTTTGCACTTGTGAGAAATGGATCCCATCTCAACACCTCAACAATTTTATTTTGTGTTTTTTTATGGCCAATGTTTTAGCAGGGTTGTAAAAGTATTTTTTTTCCAGAGATGGTATTTACCAGATATTACCACGGTATTTACCGTCTGGGAATAATGGCTTTTTTCTCAGTTTTAGACAAGTTTTTTTTTCTCGTACAGTCTGCTTTTCCACTTACACTTTCTTTCCGTACAGTTCATTTTCCACGTCCATCACGATGTTTTTCAAAGTGATCATGAATAGGATCTATTGGTGTTCCACCCCTTGTTCATTTTTTTGTGGTTTAAATAAAAATATATGTACATAAAATACACAAACTTAAAAAAAAATTACAAACTAGTGACAAGAATCCAGATAGCCATATTATAGCTCACATTAAAATTTGCAATGACATGAAAGTCACTTTTTATTAAGATAATATTAGCATTAGCTTATACATGCATTTATTTGCAGCATTAAAAAATATTGAAATTGTTGTTGGGTTTATATCAATAGGGTTTTATATTTTCTGGTTTTGACAATGCATTTTCTATGCTGCACTTGGACTCTTGTCCCTCTGCCATAGGCCTTTATGGCTGCTTGCAGAGTAATTTTTCAAATTCAAATTCAAAAATACAGGGTCCGGCAAGGAGGTATGGAATGTTTCAATAGCATGTCACGGGAGGTGGGGTGAAACTCATGTTTTCGGAATAGGTAGTATCTACTCATAGGCACACGCCATTTCAGTTACCATAGAGCCTTGGTCTATAGCTCATCGCGTATTTCTTTATAACACCTTCATTGAAACGTGCCGTTCTGTGATTCAAACACAACGACGGTTCCGAAATCATTTTAATGTTGGTCGTCATGGTCATGTACCCAAGTTCGATACCATTATGAAGTGGGTGAATACCTTTGAACGGACGGGTTCTCTGAGACCAGGGACTGCATGGGGAGGTAATCGCACTGTAAGAACCCCAGAAAACATCAAAAGAGTGCGGCAAGCCATTGAAGCCAGTCCTCGTCGCTCGGCCGTACGTCATGCTCGGGCTCTTCGCATATCAGACAGGTCAGTTCGCCAAATTCTACACTTAGATTTACATTTCCATCCGTTTAAGATGACGGTTGTCCAAGACCTGCGGCAAAACGACTACATTAGACAATTCAGGTTCGCAGAAACGATGTTGCAAATGGTGAATGACAATGTTGTTTTGATTATGAGTGACGAAGCTCACTTTCACTTGTCGGGGATGGTTAACAAGCAGAACTTTTGCTACTGGGCCTCCGAAAACCCACAGGAACTTCATGAACAGCTTCTGCACAGCGAGAGGGTAACTGTTTGGTGTGGAATTAGTCGAAACTTCATTATTGGCCCTTACTTTTTCCGTGAAAATGGAACCTAGCGATGTTGCGTGATTTTTTCTACCACAATTGAGAAAACGACGCATTAACCTCCATAATGTATGGTATCAACAAGATGGGGCAACATGCCATACATCCAGAGCAGCAATGGCTTTTGTAAGAGAAACTTTCCCTGGACAGGTGATTTTGTTGCGTGGAGATGTGGAGTGGCCTAACAGATCACCAGATCTGACAATTTGTGACTACTTTTTACGGGATTACCTAAAATCACAAGTGTACATCAACAAACCTCGTACTCTTGAGACACTTTCTGAAACAATACGCCAAGAAATCCGATGGCTTCCGCGTGAAATGCTTAGGAAGAGTATGGACAACTTCTCACGCCATCTACAGGAGTGCTTGGACAAAAACCGACACCACCTAACTGACGTCATTTTTTGCACCTGATTACTTTTTCTCATTTTTCACTATGTATCTTGTAATGGCAATATCTCAGCTGTTTATTAAATAAATAAAATTTGCATTTCGTTGAAAAATATGTGTGTGACATGTGAGCTTTTGACATCAACCAATATTTTATTACCAACCTTTAGATGACATTTTCTACTTTTCGTTTCTTCTCTGAGCAGTATGACACCTGCACAGAGAAGATCCGAGCTGTAGAGAGAGCTGGATGGAGATAGATTGTAGTCACTCTTCTGCATGGGGGTGTAATCGATGCAGGAGAGTGGCGGCCATCTCTCTCTCTTCCGGTTGATGCTGATATACATCTTCTCCATCGGTATTCCGACCAGAGAAGATGTTGTAGCTGCTGAGAATCGTATAGCTCCTGCCCTATGAAACCTCCGGCCTCTGAAGAGAAGTTATTAGCATAAAGACATAGAGACAACGCTACTTCTTATTACAACACTTTTATTCATTCCTTGTAAGAAGTACAGATACAAGGGTGAATAGTAAAATACTAACTGGAAATCCTCAGGCCCATGATTTGGAATGTATCGCAAAAACAGGCAAAGGAAAGAACTGAGGAACAAAGAGGAACATGGTCCTTTTATACCTTGGACCTGTGTACACCTGCGAGGCGTAACCAGGTCCAAGTGACCATGGTCCTTTACGTATCAATCCGCCACTTGGGCATGAGTCAGAAAGGTGAGTCAGAGAGGAGGGAGGGACGGTTGAGAGTTGTTTACCCCCCAGGCTATGGTTTTGGCGGGATCACGATTTACAGGGTGTTACAGACAGTATTTTAAAACATTCCATATCTCCTTGCCGGACCCTGTAGTACTAAAAATGAAAAGAGCATAATACTAGTTTTTTCCCCGGTTTTAGTGGTAAACCAGTTGTAACTGGTATTTACCAGTGTCCTGTCCTTTACCAGTTTTTCCCGGGATTGTGCCAACCTTGTGTTTTAGGGTTAACATATTTTTTTAGTTTAATGACTGATGAGCATTTGGTCAAATTGGCCATAGAAAAACTTTCATTAGGACATTTGTTTGTAGAAAATAATGTCCACACAGGCCTGTGTATTTCTGTAGGGGGCGGGGCGCTATATTTAGACTTTTCAACCGGCCGAAGCGTTTTCTTCGCACGGGACCTGTCTCCACATACCCTGGTATTGATCCATAACTATGGATTTAATCATTTTATATACAGATCCCTTTAAAAGTATAATTTGTTGGTGATTAGTAAACACTACACTACATACACGTACTGCATAAAAGTCAATTAACACCCAATCAAACAGTCACACATTTAAGTGTCACGTACACAAACACACAGGATAACATTTGATAAAATAAAAACATTCACCCTATCATAGACATATTTAGTCACGCGCACGAAATCGCGTGTCTTTGCAGACGTTTATAGGCCTGTATATACATCTGTAAGTACAGATAACATAACCACTCAAATTCGCTTTTAATTCAAATAAAAATACATAAACTTTCGTCACGAGAGCCTAGAGCACAGTTTACTTAAGAGCCTAGATACACACACGTCCATCTTCTTGTTTTGAGCAGACAACAACGAGACAAATGAGTGTTCTAATATGGTGTTACTAAAACTGCAAGAAATCACCTCACAATTGCTCAATTAAAATACAGTAAAGCGCAAAATGCAATAAGAAGTATTTTTCTTTACATGCTCAATTTATATAAATTTTCAAAAGGTCCTTCTATTTTTAATAACGTTTAAAATCGTATGTCTGGTACATTGTTTTACTCTATGTTAAGTCCCATAGGACGAAAAAACCGTCACCCAAACATTTGAAGAACTCCCATTAAAAACGACTTAGAACAATCTCATAAAAATTAGCATGTGCATTAATCTATTGGCTTGATGCTGTTTCCTTTTTACAAGGTTAACACGCGAAATTATTTTTCTATTAATTATTATGTGACTTGAAACCTGGAGAAAAAACGTTAAAAAACCGTTTTTCAATCAAAAACGATCTCAGCACTTACATTCAGAAAATTTTTGAACTAAACGCTGTATCTAGGCTCTTAAGGTAAGACAGTGCCGGCCTTTGGGGGTGGCGAGGTCATGCACCGCATGAGGGCGCCGAGCAGGTTGGGGCGCCGAGCGAGTTCTGTTATAATATGTTTATTGGGGTCGAAACATTTTTCACCTTGTGAACAGAACAACTCGAGAACGAGATAAAATTAAGAGATGTGGGTTTTTTTTTGTTAGACATAGAGTGGGATAATATCATGAAATAGCAAGTAAATGAAGAAAATCGACCGATTATTAACATACTTTTTGTGACTCGAACTCGAAAACGGTGCGCTTCCCACATAAAATTCACATCACATTTAAAATGACGTACACATTCCAACATTGACACTTGTTCAATTTCAAAATTTTTGAATGGTTGATATGTCTGATATTATGGTTTTAGAAAAACACGTTTCTTTATATTATTTCAAACAACTCCACATGACATCACAGGATAGGCCTATATGACGCACATGGCGTCAAACTGAAGAGCATTTCGCTCAATTGAAGCGAAATTTTGTATATAGAACCACAGTCTTCTAGAAGAGCGCCTTTCGAGAGCTTGTCAGTCCAACTTGGGTCACTAATTTGTCATTTTTTAATCTAAAAATAATATGGTTTTCTCTATGGACATAATTGATGTGTTTTTGTACTAATAATGAAGCAACTATTTTCATTTTTTCATTTTTGAATGGAGCGCCCTGAAAAAATCTGCCCCAGGGCGTCAAGGAACGGCTAACGCCGGCACTGAAGGTAAACACCATAGGAGCGACTGTGACCTGGTGACTCAGCGACCAGACTTGATTCAATATATAGTTCTATATCTGAGCAGTTCCTTTGACGCGAACGCGACTGGCGACCCGAGTGTGCGACCAGCATCTCAACTGCATGTAACTGTGACTACACTGCTCGGAACGCAGTCTGGTCACAATCGTGGTGGTAAAGCAATCTGAAAACAGGCAAGTTGAGCCACGATCTGACGATCGCGAGCCGCACAACAACGACCTGTCAGGGGGCGCAAAAGCAACTATGGTCACAAACTACTGCAGTTGCTGTCTCCACAGAATAAGAAGAAGAACAGAAGCACAGAATAAGAAAAAAAATTGTCGCAAGTTAATTACTCAGTTTCCCTTCTGTTGTTCTCCTTATTCTGTGACAGAAGGGAAACTCTCGTGCTGCACCTTTGAAATTGCTGTGACAGAATTTCATGACCTTGGACTGAAAGCTTCCCTTATTTTACTTGATAGCCGCCATTTTGTAATGTAGTACTGTGTATGTGAAAGTAATGCATTTCAAAATGGCGTCAGCCGCAGCACCACAGAATTGCGACTAATATTCTGGGGCGGTGCCGCACATGCACAGAAAAATTCTGTCACAAGCTAATTGCTCAGTTTCCCTTCTGTTGTTCTCCTTATTCTGTGCTGTCGCGCTCCTAGGAAACTAGAGAAAAAACTATCGATTACAATCGATCAAAATTGACATTGTCGTACGAACACTGCCATGGTTACGACAAACAACAGTAAACAAACATTGCCGGATTAAACCCTGTGGAGGCCCCCCTAAGCAATCCACATCTCGGGGCTCACAACAAAACTTTAAACATTCATTTAATGTATAAAGTTTTCATTTCTTTAGCCTGTTATACACCATCAATTAGTTCTTAAATAAATGTATAAATTAATTTATAAATGCGACATTGCATGTGTGTAACGACGTGAATGTTAAATTATTTCTTCAAAGTTGCATTAATTTAGAAGATGTTTTATTTTTCTTAAATGATCACATCTTCTAGAGCGCTTTTTCAGAGTCAGCATCATTCTTATGTCATTTAGAAAGCTATATATGAAGCGCTCTACAACCTATTTAGCCACACAGGCAGTTAGAAATCGGGCAGAACTTGCGTTGGCTCCGCCCTTGTTATGACGAACGCAACTTCTAATTGGTTGGTTATGTAGTCTGACGTCACATTCTCCGCCCTTTTCAACGTCGAACCACACAACAAACCAATTAGAAGTTGCCAGTCGTCATAACAAGGGCGGAACCAACTGAAGTTCTCCCCAATTTATAACTGCCTGTTTTAGCCACAACTCTCCCCAATTCTCTTGTCTAGAAGGTCACAAGGTTAGATATACGATAAACTGTCACACCACGCATTGTTCTGCGCACTTTTTTTTTTTATTAGGTAAAAATGTTCGAATACTTTTTTACAAGTCTATAACAACTGATTGATACTTATAAATTAATTTATATATTTTATTTACCAAATTATTGACAAAAAGATTCACACAAAAAATGCAAGTAAAAATTGTTGGTGTATAATGGGCTTTAAGAGTTGATTCATTTTTTTCTTCTGTCTTCTGGAAACAATTTAATAAAGCTTGATTGTAATTTTCTTTCAATATCAAATCAATATTATTTTGACCCGTTGGTGTTGGGGGCCATAGGCCGGTTCCTACTCCGCCTACCTGGTAATCCGGCACTATTAAAACAATCATCATATATTCGAATCAAATACTTCAGAAACGAATATACATTAGGTATGTATTTAGGAATGTTTTTTATTTTGCTTACCGGCACGTACTCAATGGAGTTTAACATAAAGCGTTAGAAATTTGCGATTTTGAAATACTTTTTTAAAAATATAACCGTAAAAATACCTAAAAATAATTTTTAAAAAAAACCAGCACGTGCGCCAATGTGTTGACTTCACTGTGGTTTAATTGTGATTTTTTAAAAAAATTTTTTAGGTATGTTTAAAAGCATTTTAATGGATATTTTTTGCTTACGAGCGCGTACTCAACAGAGTTTAACATAAGAGTTCGAAATTCGCGATTTTGAAATAATTTTTTAAAAATAGAACCGCACTTACCAATTTTTTGTCATTCTATCACTCGATCAGCATATATTTAAGGTGCACACTGCACTTTGAAAACTTAATATTGGACAACTTTAAATATGAAAAATAAACATAGGGTCTATGGGACTCAATAGAAAAACGATGCAGGCATTCTTTGTGGAGATTTTTTCGAAGTAATTTTGTGATGTAGCCTCTTAATGACATTTCGACGCACGCTCATATTATAAAATGCATTGTTATTATAAATGTTTTAAATGTGTACAAGCAACAAGCAACTTCTGTTACTCATTAATCCACCTACGCTCGTTGCCACCCCATAAATCAAACAAACTCGTAATCATACACATATAGCGTAAAAATGAATCAAAAATAAATAGCTTACTCTTAGAAACTTGACTGCCAGATCATCATCAAAACTATCGTGCCTATGATCACCAAATGGTCTAGGCATTGTTTGAAATTTCTTTCAAGCTTTCACAAACAGTCAAATAAAAACACAAAGTTCTGATCTAAAAACATTTTTCCTCTGAAATACAAATAAAGTTTGCATCTCTGGCTTTGTATGTCGAATAAATTTTCCGTAATACATCGCCGCCCCTCGCCCTTCGAACGACGGCAATCACACATAACACCACTTGTTGATTCCTCTTCAAACTACAAGGAGAAACACGTGGCACTATAAATTATTATGGCACATATTGCTGTATATATTGTATATATACACATATAGTTAATACATGTAATAATACCATACACGTGCTAGCATTGCATCCTGTCGCAGAATACAGTAGTATTCATAATTTTAAGGCAACAAAAAAAGTTTAGATTAAACTAAACTTGTAAAATTAAGTGAAAAATATTACTAAAAAAAATTAATATGAAAAATGTATACATGTACAAAAACACTCAAGATTCCAAATCGCATAAAAGTTGATCTCTGTGAAATTTCTCACGGCAACCAAGTAGAAGCTACAGACTGCCACTAAGAAAAATATGCACTTCTAGTATTAAATCTTTCCGGTAATACAACTATGAACACAATCAAGAAACTTGTTTTTAAAAGTCCTTTTCATTTTTGGGCTACATGAGGTATAGATGATATAGTGAAAGATACACACACATTGGCCACACCAATAGCTGGAAAAGATAAAAAAGCGTGAAAGGCAGGTTCATTTTCAATATAGAGGTAGATGTAGGCCTCTCTCTCTCTCTCTCTTCCTCTCTCTTTCTTCCTCTCTCTCTCTTCCTCTCTCTCTCTCTCTTCCTCTCTCTCTCTCTCTTCCTCTCTCACACTCTCTCTCTTCCTCTCTCACACTCTCTCTCTTCCTCTCTCACACTCTGTCTCTTCCTCTCTCACACTCTGTCTCTTCCTCTCTCACACTCTGTCTCTTCCTCTCTCACACTCTGTCTCTTCCTCTCTCACACTCTGTCTCTTCCTCTCTCACACTCTGTCTCTTCCTCTCTCACACTCTGTCTCTTCCTCTCTCACACTCTGTCTCTTCCTCTCTCACACTCTGTCTCTTCCTCTCTCACACTCTGTCTCTTCCTCTCTCACACTCTGTCTCTTCCTCTCTCACACTCTGTCTCTGTCTCTTTCTCTCTCTCTCTCTCTCTCTCTCTCTTCCTCTCTCACACTCTGTCTCTTTCTCTCTCTCCATCTTCCTCTCTCACACTCTGTCTCTTTCTCTCTCTCTCTCTTCCTCTCTCACACTCTGTCTCTTTCTCTCTCTCTCTCTTCCTCTCTCACACTCTGTCTCTCTTTCTCTCTCACACACTCTGTTCTCTTTCTCTCTCACACACTCTGTCTCTCTTTCTCTCTCACACACTCTGTCTCTCTTTCTCTCTCACACACTCTGTCTCTCTTTCTCTCTCACACACTCTGTCTCTCTTTCTCTCTCACACACTCTGTCTCTCTTTCTCTCTCACACACTCTGTCTCTCTTTCTCTCTCACACACTCTGTCTCTCTTTCTCTCTCACACACTCTGTCTCTCTTTCTCTCTCACACACTCTGTCTCTCTTTCTCTCTCACACACTCTGTCTCTCTTTCTCTCTCACACACTCTGTCTCTCTTTCTCTCTCACTACACTCTGTCTCTCTTTCTCTCTCACACACTCTGTCTCTCTTTCTCTCTCACACACTCTGTCTCTCTTTCTCTCTCACACACTCTGTCTCTCTTTCTCTCTCACACACTCTGTCTCTCTTTCTCTCTCACACACTCTGTCTCTCTTTCTCTCTCACACACTCTGTCTCTCTTTCTCTCTCACACACTCTGTCTCTCTTTCTCTCTCACACACTCTGTCTCTCTTTCTCTCTCACACACTTCTGTCTCTCTTTCACTCTCTCACACCACTCTGTCTCTCTTTCTCTCTC
>JAUPFP010000012.1:2845108-2928359 GCA_036925085.1 Brachycybe producta | reverse complement strand
GTGGCACCCAGGAATCCTGGAGCAACTGAGGATGGTAGAATGCCCAGACAATTTGAGGTGGCTCGTGGGAGCATTCCTGGAAGGGCGTCAGGTGGCCAGTGGGATTCTGACCAGGAATGTGAACAAGGGCTGCCCACAAGGTTCCTGCTTGGGGCCAGTGCTATGGCTGGTATTGATGGAAACATTCTTCGTGGCCATTGCAGAGTGGGCAACAACGGAGGACAGGGTGCAGGCCTTTGCTGACTTATGCTGAATTATCTGCGGTCCATCGGTGAGAGTTCTGGAAAAAAAGTGGACCCAGTTCTGGGCAACGTGCACTACGTGGGCCTCGGGGATGAAGCTGGCCTTTGCGGCCCCAAAAACAGCGGCGCTCTTCCACCCTGCAGCAACAGTCATCCGGACGCCATCCATTAGGGCAGACGGTGCCAGGATCTGCACCGATGGAGCGCTACGGTACCTGGGTGTCATGGTCGACGCAAAGTTCTCGTGGATTGCACATGCCAGGTACATATGGGGCAAAGCCGGAGCTATCGGGGCCCGTCTGTTTGTAATTGCGGGGAAGGAGTGGGGAGTGGCCCCCACCACTCTGAAGGCAATCTACGAGCGGGCGGTGGTTCCCCTGATCCTGTACGGAGCAGAGGTATGGGGAGAGAAGGGACTTGACAGCCGGATTGTCGGACACCTGGATGCAGCACAGAGGCCTTTCCTGCTGGCCGTTTGCAGGGCATACAGGACTACGGCAAACCGGGCACTCCAGGTGGCATCGGGCTGCCCTCCACTGTCAGTGCTCGCGGCAGATAGACGGAGTGAATGGATTAGGAGGAGGATGCTCTCCAGAAGCCTGGACTCCCCTCTCGCCGTGCGACACACGGACCACCCGAGCCGGAGGCACGGATTCGAAGTAGAGACGTGGAGCACACCTGTGGTAGCCGCGATCGACCTGTGCATATACACGGACGGGTCGAAGATGGAAGGAAAAGTAGGGGCAGCCTTCGTAGTGGTGAGAAGAGAAGTGGTACGTGATACATGGGAGACGCGCTTACCGGATGACTGCTCGGTATTCCAGGCGGAGCTCCTGGCCATCAGGGAGGCAGTCGGCTATGCAGAGCGGGACCAGTCGCCATGGAATTCCATGGCTATCTGCTCTGACTCCATGTCGGCCCTCCAGGTGGTTGCAGAGGGAGACCGGGCACACACCGAAGCTTACCACGCAAATGGGAAGCTGAGCATGTGGCACAGAGAAGGACGGGATCTCCACCTCATTTGGATCAAGGCCCACATGGGATACCAGTTCAACGAACTGGCGGACGCAGCAGCCAAGAGAGAGACCCGGAAAGAGGACATCACCCAACACCTGCTGCCTAGGGCCGGGCTACGGCAGACCCAAAAGGCTACCACAGAACTGCGGTGGCAACTTATGTGGGACAGAGCCGTACAGGGACGGCAGCTGTATAGATTCATCCCTGGGGTTGTCCATGGTGCCGGGCTCGTGACCGGGAAGCTACTACAGCTTCTGACGGGTCACGGCCCCTTCCAGTCGTATCTCTTCCGGTTCAAGCTGCGTGACCATCCCGACTGTCGGTGTGCCGGACGCCCAGACACATTGCACCATATCTTGTACGATTGTACGCTGCCGAGGAGGGTGCAGGCCAGAGGACGACTTGCACATATGGCGACGAGAAGCGGACACAAGTGGCCCCTGGAGACGGACGGATTGCTGGACGACGGGAGGCTCCAGGCTGAACTCCGCAGGTTCGCGATGCTAGTAGTCTACGAGTACGAGGATGAAAATGCGGAGGACTCGGGCTAGACGTTTTCCACTTTCAAGCAGACAACCTTCACGATGGGGCATCTTTTCCACTTTCAGGCGGACAACCTTCACGATGGGGCATTTTTCCACTTTCAGGCGGGCAACCTTCACGATGGGGCATCTTTTCCACTTTCAGGCGGACAACCTTCACGATGGGGCATCTTTTCCACTTTCAGGCGGACAACCTTCACGATGGGGCATTTTTCCACTTTCAGGCAGGCAACCCTCGTTAGGGGCATTTTTTTTTTCCACTTTCAGGCGGACAACCTTCGTTAGGGGCATCCTTTTCCACTTTCAGGCGGACAACCCTCGTTAGGAGCATCTTTCCCACTTTCAGGAGGTTTCCACAGAGGTGGCACAGGCCTAAAGCCTTATGGCGGGTGGGCCTTTAACCCTATTACAGAAAGAGAGAGAGAGAGAAAGAGAGAGAGAGAGAGAGAAAGAGAGAGAGAGAGAAAGTGAGAGAGAGAGAAAGTGAGAGAGAGAAAGAAAGAGAGAGAAAAAGAGAGAGAGAAAAAGAGAGAGAGAGAGAAAGAGAGAGAGAGAGAAAGAAAGAGAGAAGGAGAAAGAGAAAGAGAGAGAGAAGGAGAAAGAGAAAGAGAGAGAGAGAAAGAGAGAAGGAGAAAGAGAGAGAGAGAGAGAGAGAGAGAAAAAGAGAGAGAGAAACGTGGAGGGGGAAAAGTGGGAGGGGGTGACTGAAATTGAAATGAAAGAAGTAAAAAAAGAAAAAAACGATGTGCATGCACACTCCCGTCATTTATGACGGGTTACCCCACTAGTTTAAAAATAAAATTTAAAAATAAAATTTAAAAATAAAATTAAAAACTGAAAATTAAAAACAAAATTAAAACCTAAAATTTAAAAGTAAAATTTAAAAATAAAATTAAAAACTGAAATTTAAAAATAGAATTCAAAACTAAAATTTAAAAAAACAAAATTAAAAAGTGAAATTTAAAAATAAAATTAAAAACTGAAATTTAAAAATAGAATTAAAAACTAAAATTTAAAAACAAAATTAAAAATTGAAATTTAAAAATAAAATTAAAAACAAATTTAAAAACAAAATTAAAAACTAAAACTTAAAAATAAAATTAAAAACTGAAATTTAAAAACAAAATTAAAAACTAAAATTTAAAAATAAAATGCTCAACACGTGTGCCTGGATAGCACCACGTAGTTGACTTCCCCGTTTTGCCGACCCTATCACCTCGAATGATACTGTCACCAATGAGGTGCACATCGATAGGCTTACCAGTTTGCAGGCTATAATTAGTGGATGTTGAGGCAGTAATATCCTTAACCTCAGACAGCACACCAAATCGGTTACCATACATGGTAGCAGAACTACCTTTAGCCACAACACTAGCAAAGCTTTTTCTCTATGGCCGAGATCCTTTGCCTTTGACCACCATCCATCCGTCTCCTGTCTGGGCTGCCTGATTCTTAACTACCAAGTCAGTCCCTACAAAAACATTGGATGAAATGCCAGGCACAACATCACTCGTCTGGCATGCATTCTCGTGAGTCATTGTAGGGTGAGCATTGCAATGCCGAAGGAACAATTCCTTCAACACAGCAACCTCCTTCCGCAAACAGGCGATATCACGGGATGCCTGCACTGAAAGAGTGGAAGGAGCACAAGGTGGGGTCAAAGTCTTAAGAGGCATTGTTAAAACGATAATAAAGCAAGAGCCTAATAATTTTAGAGAAGAAAAAAGCCTGGACGTTAAGTGTTTTTTTTTAACTTTTTGGGCCTAAAGTGGTGTTTTGATTTGAAAATGCGATATCTCAGAAACTACAAATTCCTCAAATTACTCACCAGCGTGTTAGGCACACTGAGATCTACAATATTCTATAAAGAAATCAAGTTTGGATAAGGAATTAGTTGCGTTTTGAGTAAAAAACACGCACAAACAAAGGAAACAAAGAAAAAGGAGACAAAGGAAGTAGCGTCCTAAATTAAAATCGCACTAACTCAAAAAATACTTATCCAAATTGGAATCCAATTTCACCACTGTATTCAGGAGACAAAACACTATTAAAACACCTTACTATACACTCTGATGACAAGTTTAAATTAGTAAAATAGCCAAAAAATCGGGAGACAAGAAAAAAAAACTTGCTTCTCCTTATGATGCATGCTTTATGATACTCTGTGTGATCATGCAGGTAGCAGAGGCACCCCACCACGAATGGGCCGACGTGTGAGATCTTTACCCATAAGTGACAGAGAAGATGGGATCCTACCTAGTCCGATAGACGACGATGGCAGAGAAGATGGGGATAGACGACGATGGCAGAGAAGATGGGGTTAGACCTGCAAACTTTGCATGTCTACCCCATGATACCAGAGCACAGGAAGTGTGCTTCGAGTTCAGCAGCCCTACTGGGATTACCTGGTGTTTTTCCAGAGGTGAGACTTTGCTTTAATGGACTGGCAGTGCACCGGTCGACAGCGTGTATTAGTGAGTGACAATAATAACTCATATCGCAAGATAATATTTAAGTGTTAAAATAGAGCATATATTGTTAATGTAAAGTGTACGTATTAGTGTGCCATCATGCATGAAAGAGCTAGGTGTCAATTACCTCTTCAAGTGCCAAGATATAGCCAAATTTTGATGAAGCATTTCTTTTTTAAATCAAGTTTAGTCTTCAAGATATTCATCTCCCTTAAACCCATGTTCATCCCCCTTTAACCCATGTTCGTCCCCCTTAAACCCATGTTCATCTGCCATTTTGATCTGCAACTCGTACATCATGCTGTTGAAATGTTTCAGCTTTGTGGCATTTCTATACCAATTTTCATGGTGATCAGTTGAACGGTATAGAAGTTGATATACTTCAGCGCCATCTGCTGGTGACTTACAACAAAGGGGATAGCATAAAAACCTTCTCCATGAAAAAATACATATACGTGCTAATTTTCATGGTGATCGGTCAAACGGTGTTGGAGCTTAGCGAGTACATATATATATATATATATATATATATATATATATATATATACTGCATAATGGGTTATAAAATTTACATTAGTATAATAAACTAGTTTCATTGCTAATTGATCATTTTGTTAATTTCATATAGGAGTAGGCCTACTGAATATTTATTCAGTGGCCAGGACACTTCAACAGCTTTAACTAAATTATCAATAGTCAATGATGGCATAATACTCGTGCTCCGGAATGCATGTTTTTACACAATAAGATTAGGGTTTACGTCATTTATGGAAGGGGCCCAAATATATATATTAGCCCAGGGCCCCCATGTAGGCTGATCTGCCCTTACCATTGGGCATTTTGCAGTATTAAAAAACATTGCAGTGTTCTGGGGCACGGGAGGGCAACGGGGATGTCCAGGATTCCAAGCAGCAGTGGGGGCACCGACTGGGCACCGTCTGGGGGTCCCGGGTGCACCAGGGCACTGAGAGCTCTATGGCACTGAGATCTATGTGGCACTGAGGGCTCCAGGGACATTGTCAGCTTATGGCATTGCCCAAAATAATGCCTTTTCAATGTAAAAATGTAGTGTCCAAAAATATGCATTTTCAATGTAAAAATGTACATTTCTCTATAGGCAATAGATTGTTTTTGGCATTATTTTGAGCGTGGAATAGGAATACGTTTGCTTTTTATATCTTGCTATACATTCAAATTATATTTGCTCTTGGTATGAGTTAAGAAAACATTAATAGATTAGTCCTTCTTCTCACACAAAAATAAATGCTTTGTTCAAATATTTTTCACTGACTTTCATTGTTTACTTCGTATCAGAGACAGTTAAACAGGTTCCAGGTACCCATATTAGTAATACCAGTTCGGAAATGCATTTCCTGTAGTGGTATACCATACATATTTTACATATGAAATTTCAAAAGAAATTATTAAATATTATAATTAAGTTTAAATTTTTATTGTTATTCACTGTTTAAGCTGAAAGTACTTGTCATGCTGTACTTTCTGCCATCGTGTGATGCACCAACTGAATCTGAAATTAAAAAGTAAAATATTAACATGTGATTGTACATTTAAATAATGGATCTCAAACATGGCGCCAAAATATATTGTTTGTATTAAATTTGTATTGTATTAAAAAAACTACTTAAAAATCGCGAATTTCTAACTCTTATGTTAAACTCCATTGAGTATGTGCTCGTAAGCAAAAACGTCCATTGAGTACGTGCTCGTAAGCATCCATTTGTTAAATGTAGAATTCAGGTAACAAAATCTCAAACTTGTTATTTTTATTTTTGTGTAGACATAGAATACCTAAACCAGTTTCCTCCTCTTTCCCCCCTTTTTCTGTTTTGTTTTTACCCAAACAACCAAATAAAAAAAAACCGCCACTTGTAAAAAATAGGCCTATCTATAAAATAGACCTATATACTATAGTCTAGACATAAAATTTCTTTAAACCAAAATTCTCCCCTCTGAAAAATCTTTTTCTGATCAACACCATTCCCCTCCCTCTTAACTTTAGAACCCATATTCTTTCCCCTCTTTTTGCCCAAAGTAATTTCTTTTCACTTAGTATCAACCCTCATTATACAACTCTTAGCTGCTTTTTATCCCCCTTCCTCTTCTATTAATAACACCCATGATAAACAGACAAGTGAACTGTCTTTAAAGGTAGAAAGAAAAGAAAACAAAAATTCTCCCCTCTCAGCCCTATTCACACCAAGATAAGAAAATTATAATTTTGCTGTTGTATGTGTATTATGAAGAAACAGGTAGAATCTATGCCCAAACACAGATCCTACCTATTTCTTGCCCAATTTTTTCTTGTTGTTTTTTGTTGTGTCAGCAAATTGTGTAACTTGTCATTGACCAATGAGAGGCCTCCAGTGCAAGCCTATGGAGGCCATTTCCTATAAAACGGCCACAAGTTGGCTTAGAAAATCATTAGGACTTTGGCTTCTTAGCCATCTGCACTGGAGACTTCTCAGCAGTGAATCTTCTACTAGGTAAGAGTATTTGAAGGAGACATATATCTGAGCACTGGTTTCCAAATCACTGGAGTACTGTGTTTCACACTGTGTTTAATCAGAATATTGCTTAACTACCTTGAGAAAAGATAGCTAAACTGATTTTTTGCAGTCTATCATTGGGGTACTGTGGTGCTGAAGGTTTCCTTTCCTTTGGAGTACTGTTAGGCCTAAAAGTTTCCATTTGGAGTGCTATAGAAACTATTGGTTTCCATTAATTTGGAGTATTGTTGTGACTATTGGTTTCCATACTTTGGAGTACTGTAGGACTTATTGGTTTCCAAGTTAGGAGTACTGTAGCTCCAAAGGTTCCCAGTGAGGAACTATAAGGGAAAATCAGTTTGGCTAGTGTGGAAGGATTCTAACATCATGGATTGCCATATGTGGGTTACATTTTATATGTAAGTGTTATATGTATTTTCTTTTATTATTATTTTTATTTTTTATTGACATTATTTAGCTTTTTATACTTTTATTTCATTTTAAGGGTCATATATTACCCATAGCCTTATTTGTCATTATCTAGACATTTTTTCAAATATTATTTTCAAATATAAACATATGTAATTTCTTAAACCCAATTTTTTAAGTTAATCTTATTATAATATAATTTTTGTTTAATCGATTAACCCTATGAAAAAAAATCCTATAATGGTAAAGGTCATGTTAATCCCCATTTATATTTTTATATGAATTAAAATAAAGTATTCTTTAACTTAAATAAAATCTGAGTCAATTTGATTTATTTATTTTTTATGGGCCTTCATTGACCCCGAACCTTAAGTTAAAATTAACTTCAGTTGGTTATTTTCAACAATAAAGCTATACAGCCGGAAAACAACCAACACATTAAAATGCTCATAAAAATACCTAAAAATAATTTTTAAAAAAACACAATTAAACCACAGTGAAGCCAACACATTGACCCACGCACTTTATTTTTTCCGGTTTTTAAAATTATTTTATTTGCATTTTAATAGGTGTTTTTTTCTGATTTAGGCGTACTCAATGGAGTTTAACGTAAGAGTTAGAAAGAGTTAGATAATTAAGTTAAAAGTTAAAATTAAAGATAAAAGTTAGATATTTAGTTTTTAAAAATTGTGTCATTATATCACTCGATCAGCATACATTTAAGGTGCACATTGCGCTTTGAAAACTTGATATTGGCCAACTTTAAATATGGAAAAATAAACATATTTCAGCTACTGTGTATTTAAAAAATAAACATTTTTTCTTTAACATTGGGTCTATGGGCTCTATAGAAAAACAATGCTAGCGCTCTTGGCGAAGATTTTTCGAAGTAATTTTGTGATGTAGCCTCTTAAATGACAACGTTTGAATAAATATTTCTTACCCTGACTACTTGCGGAAGATGACGACTTGGAAGTACGCTTTGTAATATGTTCCAAGTAACTAGCTGGAGCCCATCCACGTTCTTCTGTGCCAACAACCCTAACGAACCACCATCCTGCACTTCCTACGGTCACCAATTCAACAATGTCACCTTCTCGGAGAGTAACTTCGGATGCATCCATGGCATCATAGTCCGATAGGGCGATAAGATGCCAACTATATGCAAGGTGTTCTTCGCTTCCACTTGTTAATTCGGAATGAGAAAAAGGGTTTTCCTCAAACTCTTCATCTGCCGACCACACTTCTTCGTCAATCCCAACTTCATCTTTATCCAATTCATGCTCATCGAAATGTGGTAACATATGCTCAAAGTCTTGTTGTTCAAGACACGTTGGAAGATGCGGCCGTGATGATGCCGATTTCGACCTAGGTCTACATCCGGCTGTATAATTACTACAGCTTCTGTGATTTATGCGATCCACGCTGCTTTGTCTTTGGCTCATTACACATCTTAAATCCTCTCCAGAATATGTTTTACTGGAGAGCGAAGAATGTTTTCTCAGGCGGCAATTGCCAACTTCGATAAAGTGCCTAAACATGAAAGAAAAAATTCGTAAGTAGGTAACGTTGGGGACGTGTTACTGCAGTAGTATGTAAGATCAAATGATGGATGATATAATGCCTGTGGTTAAGATTGCAACTGTTCTGTATAGCTGTATAATGTAGCTGCACACCACTTTCTCATTCGGTCAATTATATAGTATTTAACTAACTGGCTAAAGCCTAGTACACACCTGGATGCTTTGTTACGATACATTGTTGCAGGGCTGCTCCAATTCAATCTTGCGGGGCAGAATCACAACTGACGCGATCAGATCCGCAACATTGTTCCGTGTCCACACCTACACTCAGTTTCTCTTCATCCTTCTGGCTTTCACCATGTAAATACCACCAACGGAAGTGGCCCTTCCAATATAGGCCTACGCGGTAATTCATAAAGAGGGCCAAATAAAGTAGAAATGGTGGTGGGCACACAAGCTCCTCTCAGCTGAGAGCACATTCGGTTTACGCCTTTAGGACACCCTGAAATTGGAAGATGGGGCAAGATTTCTAAATTTCATTTCCACAAACAAACCTTCCCACAAACACAAGTTGTACAAAAGGTCCTCAATTACTGTAACAGTATTTTCAGTGGTCTGAAAATGGATTCAGTGGACCACTGAAAAAGATTCAAAGGGCTCAGTTTGCTTTTAGACGTCTTTAATAATTAAAAGCAAACTGAGCCCTTTGAGTCTTTGTTCATGTTTCAAAAGACGTCCACACTAAGAAATGTTTCGCAACAATGTTGAAATGTTTGGCATTTCGATGGGACTCAAAAACATGAATCTGAGCTGATACGATTCAGCCCCGAAACATTTCAACATTGTTGCGGGACAGACGCGCAACAGACGGAATTCAGCCCCGCAACAATGTATCGCAACAAAGAATCCAGGTGTGTACTAGCCATAAAACTGTGGTGTGCAGCTGCATTATTAGAGACAACATTAGTCTACGATATGAACCAGGGGTCTCATTACAGAAAAAAAATAAGACCAGTCATATGACAGTGAATTCTCATATTGCCACGATCCGACTTGGACCATACAAACATTGAGCAACCTTCTAGGCTCATCTTTCCGAGCGGAAATTTCACGACGGGACGACAGGGGCGTAGCTAGGCAACCGCAAGAGCCGCAACTGCGGGGGGAGGCGGTAGGAGGTTTGGGGGCGCAAAAAAAGAAATGAAAGTTATGTATTTTCAAAAATAATTGAATAAATTAAGTGAATCCGAATCGCTCGCTTAATTTATTCAGTTCATTTCGAAAATAAATCGACTTTCATTTAATATTTATTTTTAAAAACTGCATACTTGCACCAGTAAATCTTCATATAGATCAATGGGCACGGCAGAGGAACGGTCGGAACAACGGTAGGAATAGTCGGAAAAATATTAACAACAGTCGGAAGGTTAGGTTTAGTTAAATTAAGCTTTTTGCAGGGCGGTTGGGGGCGCAGCATCCAGTTTTTAAAGAATTATTAAATCAGATTAGTCCAGTGTTCGATTGTGCCCTTAATTGATTAACAGGAGGAACGGTTGGAACAATGGACAAATTTGTTTTAATAATTCTTTAAAAGAATGGGGGGCTGCGCCTCCAGACCCCTTGCAACAAGCTTAATTTCTTAACCTTTCCTAACCTTCCGACTGTTCCTACTGTTGTTCAGACCTGTTCCGCCGTTCATCAAAATAGCACCCACACCCAGTATGAGGGCTATTCGGAGAGGGAGGTAAGGGGGCGCAAAGTTTTAAGTGACGGGGGGGGGGCGCAACGAAGAATAGCTACGCAACTGCAGGACGACCAAACAAAATTGCGGAGTCCTTCGCCGGAGTTGATGGATGAATTTGACCACGGACAAAATGAAACAATCGTAGAACGATGGGTCCGTCCATGGACCATCCTCCGGCGGTTGAATGTGTAGATTACCGCAGCCAAATCGTAGACCCAGTAAACTCCCCGCAATCAAACCCCCAAATAACGAGAAAAAAACCTGAAACTTAGTCACATGAATTTAAAGTATATAGGCATTTATTTAAAACTCGGATCATTATGCAAATATATACAGATCCGCTGACCAAACTCAAGGCCAGCGAACATTAGACTTCACAGACTTGTCCCGGAACATAGCCAGGGTATACATCTTTATACCCCTGTGTGTTCTGACACCCAGAACCAAGATAAAACTCCATATTTATGAGCCCATTCTCTTCAATGTGGCAAGTTTTCTCGACACTCACCTGGTGAACCCATTGGTCACAATGCAAGACACGGTTAGTGAGGAGGTATACTAGGCACATGGTGAGACTTATTGTATGAGTGGGGCAGTGCGTTGAACAATTGAAACTGCCCCCGCACCTTGTTCCACAAAATCAATTAAACAAAATGATTTCTGGACCAGGTTGATGACCATCAACAATGGAAAACTTACACAACTGAATGCCACAACGTGTTTGGCACGACGTTTGGTACGAAAAGTACCCATTGCTCTGGGAGTGGCTTTCCAGGCATTAGTAGCCTTGGTATTGGTAGTTTTAAATTCCTGGCTGATCTTGCCACTGCACCAATGGAACACCTTGTTCCTCGAACATGGAGTCACTGCACCAATACAAACCTCTTCAGCCCCAAACTGTGGGAAGTTGTATATTTCTGGCGATTTTAGGGCTTCAACGACCCATTGGCCAGGGCTTGCAAAAAGTGGTGTATCTTCTCCAAAAGTCATGAGACCAAGAAATATCGGGCTGATTCCCCCAAGGTTGCTACCGTCCTATTTAACTGGCAGATTCACCTTTGAAGTTTGGAACTGCTTCCAATGGCCAGCCCTACGAAGCTGGTACCATGACCACCTGAAGAGGTGCTGGGACCTGCATTGGTACAACACCAACCACCGTGCCACTCCTACTTGGTGTATATGATCCACCTGGTACTTGACCACCACTGGACCCATTGAGTGGTGGGAATCATCCTTCTGCTGTCCGGCACTCTGACATACATTCCCTAGGGAAGTACCCATCTGAGCTTGCAGATATCTCTTCTTTCCTGCTTCTCTTGCACTATTTCTTACTCTTATGAGCAGCATGAGATGAAGATTTAACATACTTCTCAGCAACACCTTCCACTTCTGAAGATTTACTGGGCCTTGCAGTCTCCAAAGGTGCATCATTCTTTATTGACTTTGAGGACGTAAATAAAGATGATTGACCAGTTTTACGTGGCCCAGCCATCTATGGCCATGTAGCCAACTTGGACCCGCCAGCAGTTCGTTTCACAAACCATCCATCAGGTCACCGAGGGACAAGAGCAATTTCCTTTGGTGTAACAGTTGGCCGACTCTTGCCTTCAACATGTCACCTTTGTAAGGGCTCTCCTTCTTGTTCAGGAATTCAGGAGGAGATTCAGAAGTTCCGGACCCTCCTCGCGGAGGGCCCTTTTTCTCTTTCTTGTGCATGCGAGGGAAGGCTGGGGTGGGAGGAAAAGGTCGCTTGGAACCTTTTCCATACCCAACCTTGGAAGTTTTACTATCCATATGCAGGCTGGAGTTTCAGGCTGCAAAGCCTTCTTATCCACCCGGTATTCCTTCTTAGAATTGGCTAGTTTCCATACAGAAGAACCCGCTATACACAGGGCTCCTCGGACCACTTTATCTATATGAATGTTGGTCACTTGCAACAAGTCAACTGCTTTGGTAAAATGCTTCAGAGCTTCAGCCTTCTATTTTTTGCTGTTCTTCACATTCCTTCCACATTCACATTCCTTCGGTCTTCTTTTTCTTAGAAGTCTTCGGCGGGACGGTTTGAAATTCTCCTATGACGAGCTGTCGCTCATCAGAGCCGACAACTACTCCACCAGTTGCTGCCATCTGAGTTCCAGGATCTGCTTGTTGTTCCAGGAAGAGAGCTGGATCTGGCAGTCCAGAAGAATCGCCATCCTACATCTCTTCAAAAACAGGGGTAGACCTACGCGAGGCGGAACCAGTCTGGATTTGATAGTCAAACGGTCATGATCACTGCAATCCAGAGAACCTTCCAATGATTCGGAAGCACTGCATCTCCACTGCCGGTGGTTTGACCCACCGCCACATCAGCAGGATCAACCTCCATTGCACCCACTCCTGTGTACAGTGGATCCACAGATCCATTTCCACCGAGGAGAATTACACCAGCCCATTCAGATTGGCAACCCACTGGTTGCCCACTGATTGTGCCCATACCTTCCAGGATAACAGCATTAGTCACCTGCACCTGATGGTAGAGACTTACTTTGGGCCAAACCTGTCTCAAACCAAAAAGATCTGCCGTAGAACTAACCACAGGGGCCAGCATTTTTCTCGGTAAAGAAGGTTCTCCAACGACTGGCATGGAAGGTTTCCTCCACCACCACCGCCGCCGCCACCGCCACCACGAGAAGCATCCTCAACCAGAGGTATGGTAACCACCACCTCCTCTGACTGCATAGCATCTGTTGGGTCCCAACGATCATCTAGACCTTCCCTTTCCAGGTCTAACAATTCTTCATCCCTGGACAAAGCAGAATGCGAGAACCTGGAAAACCAATGTCGAAGAGTGCCTCTTCTGCTTCTTCCCTAAGAAAAGACGACAAATACCAAACAAATTCCATTTTCGACCAGGAAAATAGCATTTTCCCTGAAGAAATCCAGGGGAAACTCCATTTCCACCACCCAAACAACGAGTTTCAATACGAAAAACGTCCTCAGCGCGGTGAAAACCACCATTGCCTGGGTGGATTCCACCTGCTGGACCTCCTAGAGCATCTAACCACCATCCGAAGTTAGGCATGCAGTCAACAACCACAAAAACATGCTTTAATTAAATAAAAAATGCCAAGAAACAAAGACCTCTGTAGGGTACACATGTTTCCTGATCATCTGCCCGGTTTCTGACTTTCTTTTTCTCCTATGTTAAATGCCTTGTAAAATCGAGAAAAACTAAATCTAACTGATCGTTTTTGTCTAAACTTTTTTGAAGGTCATCAACCAAAAGATGACCTGAGTTTCAAATGAATGACCTCAAAGAAACTATGCTGATTACAACACAGAAGATTATTGCTGCTAATAAAAAAAGTCAACGTAGATGAATAAATAATTTGATTAAGTACATTGCAAACAAATTTATCAAGGTTATGGAAACTGTTCTATAGTTAGCCGGCTGAGACTTATCACCCGATTTAAAAATTGAACTGACATTAGCATATATCCTATACATATATACATATATCCTATCATATCTGGAACAATTACTAAATGCAGACACTGTTGAAATATCAACTGAAAGTACGGACCCACTTGTTTTCAACTACAACAATAATAATGATCATGAATGTAATAAATAGACTATTTACATATGAGTGGTTGCAACATCATTTTGTAGAACTCCGACACCATTCAAAGTCTCGAACTTTTGCACTTTTGCAGAGTGATGTTGTTTAATGTTCACAAACTGCTCCAAGAGCACTTCTTTAACTTCTTTCACCCATAACTCCTTTATTCCCAATGCTGGAGCTTCTATCACATAAACTTCTGTCCGACCTGGTGTCCATAATTCAAATTTTCGACTCTCCGTTCCTTTTGAAGCTTTAATAGTTTCCGTTAAACCCACTTGTGACATCTATTAAAGAAAGTAAAATGTGTTTTAAGCAAATCCTTCGTATGACCAACTTTCAACCAATCACCTTGAGACAACGCTTGAAAGCATATGTTGGATGATCCTCAAATTTGCTAACCTTCTTACAAAAAAGAACAGCCTTTTGGTACAGAAACAAATGCCTCTGCATTGGTTTAAGGCGAAGCTCTTTTAGCCTATCATTTTTACGCTCACACCAAATGTTAAATGATCCCTGCAGTAAAAGACGGCCAAATGTGGAGAGACAACCCTATAAACATGAAAGAGAAAATGACAAAAAATATTTCGCTGCTCTCGTTCAATATCAGTGTAATTGCCATATAAAAGCTGAGCTCTAGCTGTTTGTTTTTAAAACACAAGCCGTTCACTACAAACTTCGCTCTAACAGCCGAAACTTGCACCTACATAAAGAATTATATATAGTGCTTGAAATTATTGCAAGCAGAGATTTATTGCGGTTGCAATGCTTGCTTAAATGACCTTCTTGGTAGAGCTAATTATAGGTATATGCTGGAGTGAGATCGCTGCTGCTTCCATTACAAATAAATGTCACTCATAAGTCGTACAACAACCTAAGACAAAGAGTCGCTTTTTTCAATTCAAATCATTACACCTGCGATCAGCTCGAAAGCCATGTGGCAGGGGGGATTTCTCCCAATCACAAATCACGTCAATCACACAAAACTTTAAACATCATCATCAAATAATTGAACTCGTCTTAACAGGGAGCTATCTTCAGGAAGAGCATTCCATAGTCTAAACACGTTTGGAAAGAAAGACCAAAATATGCATCAGTTATAGCTCCTTAACTCCCTAATGGGTTTTGGATGGCAACGTCTGCCTATACAGGGGTTTCTTGTGAGAATTCCTTCTGGCAATCCCATATTATCTGTAGACAACAAGCGATCAAGAAGAGCAAGGTTTTGCTCCGATCTACAGTTAGCTAATGATTCCCATTGTAGTTCAATAAGCAAGAGGGTTACACTGTCAGAATGCATGTATTTACCTTTAACAAATCTTGCAGCCCTGCACTGTACCATTTCTAATTCATGTATTAAGTTAACTCTAAATGGGTTCCAAATTGGTGAACAATATTCTAATATTGGTCTAACTAGTGCAAAATAACAGACCTCCTTTACATCTTCTCTGTATGAAACGTAGCCTTTGATTGGCTTTGCCTACTGATCTTGTTATATGTTCCTTCCAAAGCATATCTTTGGAAAGTGTTAAACCAAGGTATTTATAGGTATCAACATGATCCAACAGTGCATCCCCCATCTGGTAATCTGCCCTGCAAAATTCATGCTTACAGGAAACTCGCATAACATTGCATTTGCTACTATTTAGCATTAGGTGCCAATGAGAACACCATTCTTTATTACTGTTAAGGTCTTTTTGAAGAACTTCAACATCTTTACTGCTTTTAATTTCTTTATAAATAACTGCATCATCAGCAAACAGTCGCATTGTGCAGGTTTGGTTATCTGGGAGATCATTTATAAATAAAAGAAAGAGAAGCGGTCCAAGTATGCTACCCTTAGGTACACCGGATGTTACATTAGCCCAGTTCGATACACAACCATCAAGTTGGACACGCTGTTGTCTACCAGTTAAAAAGGAAGATATCCATGAAATTACTTGGTTATTAATGTTAAATGATGTTAGTTTATTAATTAGCAGTGAGTGTTTCACTGTGTCGAATGCCTTTGCAAAATCCAAAAATATTAAATCAAACTCAGCCTGAGTATCTAGACGCGACTGGATGTCCTGTACAAATAGTACCACCTGAGTATCGCATGATCTGCCCTTTCTAAAACCATGCTGACTTTCATGAATTAAATTGTGATTTATTAAGTGCTTCATTGTGCAAGAGTAAATTATATGTTCACGAGATTTACATACTGTAGACGTTAAGGATATAGGGCGATAATTGTTCGGTGAGTTTTTATCTCCATCTTTAAAAATTAGACAAACATTTGCCTGTTTCCATGCTTGTGGTAACATGCCACTATTTAGAGACATTTGGAAAAGGTTGCTTAAGAAAGGGCTAATCTCGACAGACAACTCTTTTAACAATCTGTTTGAGATTTCATCAGGGCCTGGTGACTTGTTTACATCTAGGTTGCAAAACAACTTTTGTAAACCGTTAGGGTTTATTATTATTTTAGGCATACTAGCACACAAAGCATGCATTTGTTGCTTCACAATGCTGTCATCCTTGTGAAAGACACTCGTATTTGGATTTTTGTTAAGACTTTTAACATATTTCCAAAATTGTTTAGGATTGTTATAGAGTGAAACACCCAAAACATTATTTGTAACGTTATTAGGGTGTGGGCCATTTGCCCCAAAGATACTTGCCCCACGAACACTTGCCCTAAAAGAACATTTTCCCTAAAACCATTTGCCCTAAAGACACTTGCCCTAAAACTATTTGCCCTAAAGACACTTGCCCTAAAGACACTTGCCCTAAAACTATTTGCCATAAAACCATTTGCACTAAAGGAACATCTGCCATAAAACCATTTGCACTAAAGGGACATTTACTCTAATCAGTAGTGTAAATTTACGTTATTTGGTGTCTTTTGCATGCCAGAGGCGTGCAAAACCTATTTAACATACTCTACCGAAAGACACTAAACAGTATAAAATGACAGAAAAAAGTATTTTTAGGGCAAATGGCTTTAGGGCAAGTGTCCATAGGACAAGTGTCTCACCACTTTTTTAATTTGAATTCGCACAAAAATATAAAAAAAATTGACCCCGTTTTGAAGGGCTTCAAAAATAATACTTGCCCCGGGCCTCGCATTTTCTCTGAAAGGCCCTGCCCCTACCCATGTGTATAGCTTTACACAGTGCACTAGCAGCTGGCCTGAAAGCTGATTTACAAACTGCTAACAAATCCCAATCAATTCCTTTGAAAAAATTTAGACACACTCTCTGAGTAATCATAATTCCCAGTAACCAAACTTTGCGCCACTCTGCACTGAACCATCTGGACGGTGAACTAAATCTTAGCAGTGTGGGGCTACCACACGGTGCTGTATGAGCTATAAGCACTGTTATTTATAAATCTTACCGCAAAGCCAGTTATTGCCACTTGATGCATGCTGTCATTTACATATCGTATCACATTCAACATACAGTCGACTGCTTCTTGCAATTCTTGCCTTTCCCTGCCATCGTGTGAATATTTCAATAGTTCCTTATTTAAAAAAAAATTAAAACCGAGTTTAGTCCTAAATAGTGTTAGCAGCAGCAAAATGATAACAAACCTTTAATAGTAGTTGGTATTTTGTAATACGCTGAATAGGCTTCAGTAAATATGCACTCAGTGGTAATTTGTGTCCTAGTCGTTTCTGACATTCCTAAATGAAAACAAACAAAAGTAATTTTCGGTATAAACACGTTACAAACAAAACATGTGTTCGGAATGTGCAACTGGACGCGATTTATATAGACATTGGCCCTGAAGACAAAAGCCCTATGGACACATACCCTGAAGCCATTTGCCCTAAAACCATGTGACATAAAAGACATTTGCCCTAAAACCACTTTTTTGTTCTCTCTTATCAAACGGTTTACTGTCTTTCGCTGGAGTATGTAATGACGTAAATTTACACTACTGATGTCCCTTTAAGGAAAATGTACCTTTAGGGCAAGTGTCTTTAGACCAAAGATGTCATTACTTTCCATGCAGAACGCCAACCACGAACCAACGTATAATGCCAACCGCTGGTGTTTATATAAAGACGTTGGCCTAATGATATGGCCAACATTGCGTAATTTCCATTGTTCCCACTATTGGCTATACTCGCGATGGCCCAACGATCGCTGAACCCATCATCAAAGACTGATATGATGATTTTTTTGGCCCAAAATTAAGTGGGGCATTGTTGAACCATATGCATAGTTGCAACATTGGGGTCATATTAAATGGGCCAAGTGCTGGGCCAAACAAATGTTAACAACTGCCAACGTTTTGCCTAACCTAACCTAATGTGCATATGTCTAATTGGCTGTAAAAGAACACTTGGAATTTCACAAAATTGAGGGGTAAAATTTAATAAAAAATGTTTATTATTCATTTATTTGCATATACGAGTATTAACATATGGGGTATAGACATTTGCCCTAAAAGAACATTTGCCATAAATCCACTTGCCCTAAAGGGATATTTGCCCTAAAACCATTTGCCCTAAAGCCTAAAGGACATTTGCCATGAAACCACAAAAAAACGTCAAATGACATATTTAGACAACTGATTAGGGCAAACGTCCTTTTAGGGCAAGTGGTTTTAGAACAAATGTCTCTTTAAGGCAAATGGTTTTAGGGAAAATGTTCCTTTAGGGCAAATGGTATTAGGACAAGTGTCTGTAGGGCAAGTGTCTTTAGGGCAAATGTCCCACACCTGTTTTTATTTTCATTTCACGTATTGTTATTTTTTTTTGGCTTCTGAGGAAAAGGTTTCACTGGTAACTTGCTTAATTTCAGGTTTATTAATTAAAAAAAACTAACATTAAGCTAAACTACAGTTAAGTACAACTAACTAGAGCAACTCGGTTGACCTTATCAAGAGTTGGTCCACCTAACCCCACAATCTACATTCCGAATTACCTGTCATTTTCATGCTTTTGTGTTTTACTCTGCAAAATTTGGTCTCCATAGGGCAAATTGTGTTAAGGGTAGTACACACCAGGACAGTGGCGTAGCTAGGCGTTGTTGCACCCCCCCCCCCGCCACTTAAAACTTTGCGCCCCCTTACCTCCCTCTCCAAATAGCCCTCATACTGGGTGGGGGTGCTAATTTGATGAACGGAAGAACAGGTCTGAACAACAGTAGGAACAGTCGGAAGGTTAGGAAAGGTTGGAAAAGTAAGCTTGTTGCAAGGGGTCTGGGGGCGCAGCACCCCATTTTTTTAAAGAATTATTAAAACAAATTTGTCCATTGTTCCGACCGTTCCTCCCGTTAATCAAATTAGGTAACAGTCGAACAATGGACTAATTTGATTTAATAATTCTTTAAAAACTGGAGGCTGCCACCCTGCAACAAGCTTAACTTAACTAAACCTAACCTTCCGACTGTTTCTACTATTTTTCCGGCTAGTCCTACCGTTGTTCCGACCGTTTCGCCGTGCCCATTGATTGCTACGACGATTTACTGTTGCAAGTATGTAGTTTTTAAAAGTAAATATTAAATGAAAGTCGATTTATTTTCGAAATTAACTGAAAAAATTAAGCATAAATAATTAATTTATTCAATTATTTTTGAAATTACATAACTTTCATTTCGTTTTTTGCGCCCCAAAACCTCGTGCGCCCCCCGCAGTCGCGGGTCTTGCGATTGCCTAGCTACGCCCCTGCACCAGGTACCGTTGTTTGCGATACATTGTCGCGGGGCTGAATTGCGTCAGTTGCGATTCAGACCCGCAACAATGTTGAAATGTTTCGGGCTGAATAGTGTCAGCTCAGATAAATGTTTTTTGACTCCCATCAAAATTGGAAACATTTAAACATTGTTGCAAAACATTTTATAGTGTGGACGCTTTTTGAAACATGAACAAATACTCAAAAGAGCTCAGTTTGCTATTAATTATCAAAGACTAGACTTTTTAAATACTGTTGAACTACTTTAGGACCTTCTGTGTAAATTCACTACTAAATTGTGGTTTGGGGATTTCAAACTACTCCCGCCCCATCTCCTAATTTCAGGGTGAACTGAATGTGTTCTCGGCTGAGAAAAGCTTGTGTGCCCAGTGCCCACCACCGTTTCTGTTTTATTCGCCCCTCTTGATCAATGACAGTGTAACCATATATTGAAAGGGCCACTTCCGCGGGTGATAATGTCATGGTGAAAACCAGAAGGATGGAGAGAAACTGAGTACAGATGTGGACATTCAAGAATGTTGCGAGTCTGAATCGCGTTAGTGTCGATTCTGCCCTGCAACATTGTATCGGAGCAGCCACACAACAAAGTATCGCAACAATGGTTCCCGTTGTGTACTAGGCTTTAGAATGCATAGCGGACAAACTAAGAGACACACACAACCCATGTCCACAAAAATAGATAATGTAGTAATGTAGTATTTTAAACTACATTACCTAAACCAGTGGCGTGGCTACGCCACTGGGGAGGTCCATGGGTTTGAACCCCCTCCCTCCCAAAATTCTACTTACATGCCAAAAAGAGCTATGTTAACAGTTGATAACTTTTTTCTCTATCTTCTTTTTCTTTCATTCTTTCACTCTCTCTCTCTCTCTCTCTCTCTCTCTCTCTCTTCTTTTCTCTCTTTCTCTTAACTTGTACGTTCATAACTCATTTTCTGTCCCGCCAACATGATAGATGCTCAACTAAGCGACTTTTAAGCTAGTCGCCAACTATGGCACACAGTCCTGTACCGCCCCGAACCGCCATGTTTAACATTCCAGCCGAGACTCCGCCCATATAAATGTGACAGATCTTAAATGCTCACACTTCACAACACAAATGAACACGTGTTGTTGTTTGCGAGGTACTCCCACACACAGGTGCACTGAAAAGAAAAAGTTCTTCGCGGTTCTCCTCGAGAATTCTGCCATGGAAGTTCTGCAAGCCAGTTTTGCATGTCGCAGCGTGCCGCCTTGTAGGAGCGGTTGCACCATTTGATTTTATATGATGCATACAATGGAAAGTAATTATTCTAGGCGGCGCAGACTCCCAGTGCGGCACTGCACATCAGTGGGCAACTAGCTTTATTCTGAAGAAAATTTTTTTAATTTTTCGGAACAAGTTAACAGTCAAGAGTCAGCATATATGAGCTGTACATGTGTTCTGTACGGATGTTTCAAATAAATACCAGGTAAAGTAGAATTGTATTCTAATACAAAGGTAATTTTATAACTGCATGGCTCAGTTAACACTCTGGTCCACTTAACACTGATCCCCTTTACTTACAATGGCAGCATACAAGCAAGTAAAAAAAAAACTTACTTTAAAAAAAGGAACATCGTCACCACTGTCTCTTCGCAATGCTTCAGATTTGGGTTTGTTCTGGCAATATATTGTGTACAGGTCATGTAAAGCTTCTTTCTGTAAATCAATAATTAAAATACAAGTATAATGCAGTACATAATTATGTTACATTAAATTATAAGTAGAGGTGGGACGAATCCTAACTTTCGCGAATCCGAATCCAAAACCTAAAATGTTCTCGAATCTCGAAATTTCCTATAAGAATCCTATATTATTCATTAAAAAGATACAAATAAATGAAATAATATTAAATAATAAATTATTAATAATAAAAAACAAGTGTGGCACTCAGGGTCGCCACAAGGTGATGATATTGGTGATCTGGGTACCACCGAAATTGCAACAATGGAGTTAAAACTAATTTTACCAAAGTTTTTAGGTTTTTTTAGGTTAGGATTCGAAAAATTCGAAAGACGAAAAAAGCACGAAGATTCGAGTTTTCGAATCTCGAATATATTTTTGAAGATTCGCGGGATTCGAGGATTCGAATGTCCCATCCCTAATTATAATGCATGTCAAGTGCATTGGTGCACATAAATAAAACCAGAGGAGGTCTAACCCTCTTTCTAAAGCCTCTTATTTTAAAATAATATTATTTTACTAGTGGGGTAACCCGTCATAAATGACGGGAGCAAAATTAACAGGCAATTGTGCCCAGCATTAGACTTTCTTTTCCTCCGCCCTTTTATGACGTCACACCAAGTAAAAAACCAATTAGAAATTGATGACGTTCATAAATGGGTGGAGGAAAAGAAATTCTAATGCTGGGCACAGTTGCCTGTGATAAACTGTAGTTTAATTTTGCTACTATTATCCCCTCCCCTTTTTATATTTGAAAGAGAAAATGAGTTTTTCATTTTCTCTGGTGTGCGCATGCGCGTCGTTTGATCCTTTTTTACTCCTTTCATTTCAATTTCAGTCACCCCCTCTCCCCCTTTTTCTCTCTCCCCCTCTACACTTTATAAACCTTTTCCCCTCTCCAATTTAATATCATGGGGTTCTTGTATGGGAAGGGTGCAACATATAGCTGACCTTGAGAAAAAAAAAGCAGTTCATTTATTCAAATTTATATAAATTCCGACGTTACACACACACAGACCTGGGATATTATATATATAATTTTTTTAACAGACCATTAATTCAATTCAATTCAATTAAATACACCTGCAATCAGCTCGAAAGCCATGTGGCAGGGAGGGATTGCTCCCAATCACGACTGATTGTCATTATTTAAAAATAAGACATCATCATGAAATTGAAATCGTCTTTACAAAGAACTATTCACAGGAAGAGAATTCCATAGTCTAATAACATTAGGAAAAAAGACTAAAAATATGCATCAGTCCTAGCCATTAATTCTTTGAAAGTTTTTGAATGCCCAAATCTACCTTTACGAGGATTTCTAGTTAGTAAACCATTAAGCAGGGTAATGTTACCACAAGACAGCAAACGTCCCAAAAGAGCGAGGCTTTGCTCATTTCTTCGGCCTGCTAATGATTCCCATTCTAGCTCTTGGAGCATAGACGATACGCTGTCAGTATACGCATACCGTCCCTTTACAAATCTTGCAGCCATACGCTGCACCATTTCTATTTCTTGTTTTAGATTATTTCTAAATGGGTTCCAAATTGGGGAACAATATTCTAAGATAGGTCTAACTAGGGTAAAGTAACAGACCTTCTTTACATTTTTTTTACAATGTTTAAGGGTGCGTTGGACAAACCGCAGCCTTTGATTAGCTTTGGCAACTGCTTTGGTTATATGATCTTTCCAAAGCATGTTCTTTGACAAGGTTAAGCCAAGATATTTGATGGTATCAACATGGGTTAGCTGAACATCTTCCATTGTGTAATCTGCCATGAACGATTCTCGCTTTCGGGAAACTCGCATAACATTGCATTTACTAATATTCAGTTGTAAATGCCACTCAGAGCACCACTCTTCAACACTGTCTAGATCTCTTTGGAGGACTTCACTATCCTCATTATCCCTAATCCTCCTGTAAACAACAGCATCATCTGCAAACAAATGCATCGTACTGTTGCATCTGTCTGCCAGATCGTTTATGAACAGAAGGAAAAGCAGTGGTCCAAGAATGCTACCCTGAGGTACACCAGATGTTACTTTAGGCCAGTCTGACACAGCACCATCAATTTGGACTCGCTGTTGTCTATTTCATAAGAATGATGATGTCCACGAAATTACTTGTTTATTTAAGTTAAAAGACATCATTCTTTTAATTAGTAGTGAATGCTTCACTGTATCAAATGCTTTTGCAAAATCTAAAAATACCAAGTCAAATTCACCCTTACTATCCAAGCCAGATTGTATGTCTTGGATGAATAGTGCTAGCTGGGTATCACATGATCTGCCTTTTCGAAAACCATGCTGGTTTTCATGAATTAATTTATGGTTTTTTAAATGCTTGATTGTATTAGAATAAATTATATGCTCGAGAGTTTTACAAACAATGGAGGTCAGAAAAATGGGTCTATAGTTCTTTGGACAATTTTTATCACCTGTTTTAAGAATTGGGCAGATATTTGCTTGCCTCCATGCCATAGGCAGTATACCACTATCAAGAGAATCTTGGAAAAGTTTACTTAAAAAAGGGCTAACTTCTGTGGTCACAATCCTTTAGCAATCTTGGCGAGATTTCATCTGGACCAGCTGATTTATTAACATCTAGATTACAAAGCAAATTTTGTAATCCAGTGGAGTTTATGATTATATCAGGCATGACATGAGATAAGGTGCCAAGTTGTGGTTCCTCATTGCCATCATTAGCATGAAAGACACTTTGGAAATAATCGTTAAGTGTGCTTGCAATAACCTGTTTGTCAGTACAGACATCACCAAGTGGTGTTATAATTGAAGTTATATTATTTTGAATTTTGTTGTGATTTTTTACATATTTCCCCTAAGACATTATTAGTAAAGTTTAAGTGTTCTTTTTTAAGCAAGCTTTTTCACAAGACATCGCTGGGAATTAAACAGCAATTTAATAGTATCATTCATTTTAATCTTCATTTTATATCTAAATTTGCGTTGTTTATGAAGAGCGCGGCATATCTCAGTGGTGTACCATATTGGTTCCAAGCTTGATTTTACATTTTTGAATGGGATGAATTTATTTATGCCATTAGAAATGACACTGACAAACAATGACCACTGTTGGTTTACATCTTTTGATAGTCCACTTTTATTTTTATTTTTCAGTTCATTTGTTACAAAGAGCTTAAAGTTAGCCCAATCAGCTTTATTGTATTGTAGGACTTTTTGGGGAGCTGATTGGAGTTTTTCGAATTGGGTGGCAAATTCTAAGTAAATTATTTTGTGATCGCTTATGCCATCAGCAATTTCAATTGATTTGGCATTTTCTGGTGTGTTATTAAAAACTAAATCTAGAATATTAGCTGTTGTATTGGTGCAGCATGTAGGGGTTTGCACTAGTTGATCCAGGGAATATGTGCATACACTATCAAGCAGTATATCTGTTAATTTATTACTAGAGCACTGGGAGTCAACAGTATAATTTTTCCAATTTATTTCTGGAAGGTTAAAATCTCCACCAATGAGAACTGATGCATGTTTGTGGGTAGAAAATAAGGAATCTAAACATTTTCTAAATTGGAGTAATTCCTCCTCGTCACTTGAATGTGGTCGATAGAATGAAAATAAGAAAATTTTTCTCCCATTATGAAGTGAAATGCTACAACAAACTACCTCACAATCACCTTCATAAGCAGGTTCTCTTTTTGATGTAAGGTTTTTATTGATAGCAACAAATACACCTCCACCTTTGATTAAGTTCCGATCTTTTCGAAATATGTTAAATTGTTGGGGGAAAACCTCCGCGGATGAAACATCTTCAATTAGCCATGATTCACTACCAAAGATAATGTTGGGATTATAGCTTTCTATAGCTTCTCTAAACTGAATTACTTTATTTTTTATACTTCTGCAATTGATTATTAACATTTTTAAAGATTTATTTATAAGCTTGTTTTCTTTTTTGGTCAGAGGAACTGTCTTAGAAGAAATTTTTTTGTTAGAAAGTTGGGTTTCTTTTTGAATAATTATTTTAGGTACAGTAACTAGAATTGATTTCTTCCTAGAATCAGGGCATTTAGAGATTAGAAGTTTCCCTGGACTTGACTACAAACAGATTTCCAGAGAACAGAGCTCAATACATCCTTACCGGCTGCAGTCAAGTGAAGGCCATCACGCAGATAATACTTATCAGGTGCTTTAAGAAGCTCCCGAGAAGCATCCGCAAATGATTAACCAGCACTACGACAGAGAAGAGATAACTCTTGTGAAATCTGCTGAACTGCAGAGTTTGGATAAAAAGAACCCCTAGCATCACGCTCAAACCGTGGCAGGACAGTAGAAATCACACTCCTTGCACGAGGTCTGATGCGTTTTACCTCTCTAGAAAAGTGTTTAAGTCTCTCAGCTATCCCCTTTGGCGCATCCATCTTGAGATTATTAGTGCCGGCATGCACAACTACAACAGGGTTAAGGCTAGCTTTGTTCAGCACTGCCTTAACTCGAGTAGTTAAATGCTCAACACGTGTGCCTGGATAGCATCACGTAGTTGACTTCCCAGTTTTGCCGACCCTAACACCTCGAACGATACTGTCACCAATGAGGTGCACATCGATAGGCTTACCAGTTTGCAGGCTATAATTAACCCCTGAAATTTTTTTTAAATATTCTCAAGACTTACCCAACGATTGCCAAAATGATTTCTGAAATAGAAAATAAGTAAAAATGAAGTGATATTTCATGAGTCACCAAAGAACGCTATTTTAAATTTCAAAAAACGAAAGTCTACCCATCAAGTTAGTGGCAAAGGCTGTCACCTTACATTTCCATAATTCCTTAATCAAATACATTTATTCCCTAGTCATATTAAACTCAATACAACCTTCCAATCAACTTGAGAGCCACGTGGCCAGGTGGGATAATTCAAATATTAAATCCATAGTACTTTGAAATGAATAGGAAATACATAAATAGGAAGTTAAAAGTAAAGTGAGGTGACAACCTCAAAATTCGAATAAATGAGTATACTTTTTTTATTGCAAATGTTTGTTGTTTGGTGGCGCATCGATTTGATAAAGTCCATTTATATGAAGTTAATTGATTTTTAATTTTTTAATTATATTAATGACTTATTTTAAAATTTAAAAATCGTTTTAAAATCGTTGGGTAAGTCTTGACAATATTTTGAAAATACATTTCTGGAGGTAATGGTCTTTTTTAAAAAAAAAAAATCTTGCCAGAATTTATACTTTGTACCTACTCATGGAATCCTGTACTAAACAATTCCACTATATCGCTGTGCATTTCCACCATTGATAACACAGTGAAGAAAAAAAATGATACCAGGCCAGAAGCCAAACCGAGACATTACATGACGTTTCTGAATGAGTGGCCAAGCCCAGGTGTATTTAAAGCTATTTTCTACCAAATGAAGTCATTGTCAAGTTCAACTTTTGTCACTCACCCCCTCTCTATGAAATAATCCTGCGGGTGCCATATTGCACATTTAGTCTGTTAAATATCTGAATCACTAGCAGTAAGTTCCAAAATTAGAAATTGTACACGAGCTGTAAATTTACAAATTACTTCGAAAAATCTCCGCAAAGAGCGCTAGCATCATTTTTCTATTGAGCCCATAGACCCAATGTTAAAGAAAAAATGTTAATTTTTAAAATACACAGGTCACGGCCAATATGTTTATTTTTCATATTTAAAAAGTTATCCAATATTAAGTTTTGAAAGTGCAATGTGAAGCTTAAATATATACTGATCGAGTGATAGAATGAAAAAAAAAATTGGAAAGTGAGGTTATATTTTTAAAAACTATTTCAAAATCGCGAATTTTTATCTGTTATGGTAAACTCCATTGAGTAATTTCAGTACGCCCAAATAAGAAAAAATATCCATTCAAATGCCCGTAAAAACATGCAAAATAATTTAAAACCAGAAAAAAAATCAGCACGTTCGCCAATGCGTTGGGCTTCATTGTGGATTAATCGTGGTTTTTTAAAATTGTTTTTGGGTATTTTTTACGAGCATTATAATGAATGTTTTTTGCTTACGAGCACGTACTCAATGGAGTTTAACATAAGTGTTAGAAATTCGCAATATTGAATTAGTTTTTAAAAATAGAACAGCACTTACCAGTTTTTTGTCATTATATTACTGGATCAGCATATACAATATTTAAGGTGCTCATTGCACTTTGAAAACTTAATTTGGATAACTTTAAATATGAAAAATAATGTGACACCCAGTATCTGCACACTTGTGGAACACCCCGTAGAAATTCCTTTGTTTCAGTATGGCACCCCATTGCGCACAGATGTCCAGACTTGGGTGGCCCGAATTCTTAGTGAATTCAAGGAACCCAGAAGAACCGTGAGAAATTGGGAAAAGAGTCCCAAAAATGCCTTTCCTTAAAAGGTAATATTCTCAGCCCAGGGCACTGATTGGCCCAGGTGGCCACTCGTTGAGCCCAGAGGTGACAGTCGCCCCTCCCTAGAGATCAAACGAAAGTGCCGTGCCACTTATGTTTGAGGACAATTGAGTTCGAGAGTTCAGTTCGAGAGTGCAGAGAATTCGAGTAGAGAATTCAGAGAGTCATTCTGAACTCCGGACCAAGTTTGTAATCAAGAATTGTATCGCCAATTGTAACCGCACAACAATGTAAAATTAATAGAAACATTATAAGAAAGTAAAGAGAACTTTTCTACCTCAAAGTGTTGTGTGTGTAAATTTATCTCCAAACAGTGAAAATACACAAAAGAGGCTTTAGCTCACCGCTCAGCCACCAACAGAGGCCCTCAGAAACCTTCTGAGTTCCTCTGCCTGGGACCGTCAGACCGGGCTAAAGAGGACTAAATAAGATTCCCAAGTCGAGACAAATCGTGATCTAACTCGAGAGCATGAGGAGGGCCATGTTTGGCCCCGACTGAAACATATAGGTCTTTTGTGGGGCTTTAAGACAGCTGGATTCAAGAGACTGAAAGAGCGGGTAAAGTGCTTGAACTTTCGGGATGTCGCGCCCGGTTAAATCAGGGGCTGGTTCAGAGCCAGCACCACCACGTCAAAATGGTGGTGCCAAAGGGCCAGCCTCGTCATACTAAACATATTTCCGCCACTATGTATTTTAAAAATTAACATTTTTTTCTTTAAAATTGGGTTTGTGGGCTCAATAGAAAAACGATGCTAGGGCTCTTTGTGGCGATTTTTCGAAGTAATTTTGTCATGTAGCCTCTTAAATGATTAAATAAGCAAACATTGTCCGATGTAGATGTTTTATGAGAACATAATAGTTAGAATACAATAAAGAAAGAATGTCCATACCCGTTGAATAAAGCACAAACCAATTAGTCCATGTGCTTCGATGCAATTTTCTAAATCTCGAAGAAAAACACTGGAATGAAGCGAAATATTTATAATGTTACAGACAATTCCACGTGAAGTCATGGAAGTGACATCTCACTCTTTGTGAAATTGATAAATATTTTCTATATTTCCAAAAAGAATATCTTCTTGTCCCAGTATATGACTGGGAATAAGAGTATGTGCCGCTGGATTTCGTAATTCTTCAATGTAACCCTGCGAATAATAATTAAAAGTCAATAACAAAAAATAGATATTATTACAAACTGTGTTATAATATGAAACTTGCCTCCAAAATATTTTTTAGTTCCATTACATAAATGCGTTCAGTATCCAACAATTCATTTGCAACATGCCTAAAACAAGTGAGAAAATTTGCAATTTCTGCAGTACAGATTGAAGAATATCTTTGCAAATACATGAAATGACTAGGAGCAAATTAGGTAGGGTTGGCAAAGTTGGCACGCCAAGGTGGCACTGTTTAAACACGGTTTAAATTGGGCTGGGCTAAACGAGTTTAACTCAATTTGTTTTGTTTTCTTCTCTTCAGTTTTACATGTAACGTGCTATAATATATAGTATATGGTTCAGTAGACATAACATAATTAATATTATAATTGGAATAATCAGAATATAGATTTTCATCCATTTCTACCTTTGCACAAACAGTTTTTCCACATTCCTTGCATTTCATTCCTTTAATTTTTCCTTCCTATGAAATTTCTGAAAATTGGATTCTGACAGGAGCTGATGGTCGGCCACCTTTACCATTCATTGTGACAAATAATGTCACGACCCAGTTTTGCTCCTATTTGAGCAAAACTAAAACTCCTGTGTCGTCTGCTAGGCGCCTGTTTGGCTGCCAGGCAGACGACAAAATGGCCAGCAAGGGTCACTGTTCTCCCCCAGGTTGAGCAGCCTGGGGGTGGTATATAATGGCGGTGGCCATTATAACCTGGGCAGTGAAAGTAAACTTTTCATGCCTAGTGCATGGTATAGAGTGCTCCTTCAATTACATCAGGTGGCCAAGATGGCCACCATTTCATCTCTTTGTGTGGAGGTTAATGACCTCTCCTCCTGGCTGGATTAGCCAGGAGATTCATCCTTATCTTGTGAGTGTTTTTATCTGTTTATTCCTTGAATAAATATCTACGTTCTTTTTCACTCAACCTGGTGTCCGTGTCTGTTTATTATTATACTTAATAATCACTGGGGAGTTACCGCGGAGAGGGTGGGGGTTCGTGTGGGTTTACACCGATCACCACCGTCCTGTTTCGGCGTGCTTTTCGACATGTCGGCCGGTGCTTCGCGTCGGAACCCACGGTAGGATTCAACGGGAATCTACCGTGGATTCTTCGTCTTGTTCGGCAGCCTTTCGACCATTGACTTGCGGCGAGGGATTCCGACTTCCGTCCGACACTACCCTTGACACGGGCGGGTGCAAGAGGAGGGCTGGTCAGCGCTTCGACCCGTCCCAATGAGGTTAAGAGGCGGTAAGTTGCTCAAATTTACCGGAGTTATTGCAGCAACCAAGTCGGGTCATTACAATTTGTGGAGGCGCCGGGTAGCGCTACCGCCAGCCTCTCTTGTGTGGTCGGTAAGACCGGAGTCGTGATTACGCCGGTAGGGCGTGGACATTTGTCCACAGAAATAAGGCTGAAAGCGGCTTAGGGCGTAGTAGTCCGGTGAAGGACCATGGGACACAGACGGTTGTCCGTGATACCGCGGTGGTCACCGAGAAAAGCCCTAGGCTATCCATAAGTAAGACGGTGGGCACGGTTGTTGACCGTGCAGGACCGTCCGAATGTGGGGTAGCGGTACTTTGACCGTTGTTTGTCTGTGGGACAGGGAGTACATCATGGGGCACGAACGTTTGTCCGTGGAACTACGGTGGAAACCCGTTTACGGACAGGTTTACCGGTGTTATACCGTGGGACACGGACCGTTGTCCGTGAAACCACGGTAAAAACTGGCTTACGGTCAAGTTTTACCATAGACGGTGGTTACGAACTTTTGTCCGTGTATCACCGTTCAAACACGGTAAAACAGGTGGTTTCACCATTGGTGGACGGTAGATTATGGACCGTTGAAAGCGGACGTTGGACGGTGGAAAATTAATTTTACCGTAAGTAGACGGAGAATAACGGACTTTTGTCCGTAGATCACCGTTCGAACATAGTAAAAAGTACTCCAACCGTGAATTTAACCGTGGGACACGGATTTTTATTCATGACACCGTGGTTATTTACAGTCCTACCGCTAATTGTCGGTGTTTTGCGGACTTTTGTCCATAAATTCACCGTATTTTACAGTAGAGTTCCGTCCAAATACGTGGTGGCCATTACTGCCCGTGTTTGCACGGACGAAATCGGCTAAGACCCTGTTTTCCCGATGTCTGGTCGGGGAAGCGGTTTATTGGAAGGTTTGGAGCTGCGTTCCCACACCGTCGGCCGTGGATTTTGGCCGGTGGGGCAGCACACAGTTGGGGGTGCTGTTGGCGGGAACGGACACGGTGATTCCACAGAGGAAGGTGCCGTAGGGGGTGTCCCTACCGACCAACCTTCAACCGGAGACTTTGTGACGGTGCGACCGCACCGTGGGAGCACCATTGGATGGTCAAGTAGGGGTTGCTCTGACCCCAGCTGGGACAGGCGGACGGCCAACGGCCGGCCTGTTAACCTCTACCACCTCCCATCCAGTTGGACGGGGAGGTGAACTCTTACTGGAAGAGGTGGAGGGGTCCTGGTCGGGTGCCAGTTTGGTGGACACGGCATCATGGTTGGCATCAATGACCAAAGAGCAACTCTGGTCGGTTTCCCGTGGGATTGACCGCCTGCGGTTGCAGGGCGCAATTCCCATGGAAGGACAACCAGAGTTCTAACCATCACCCGTGCACCAGAGGAATGCATGGAGGGGGCGCCGCCGGCTCCGGCCAAGCGGATGCCTCCAGGGGGAGGAACTTGGGCTGCTCCTGTGGGAGTTGGTTGGGGAGTTCCTCCGGCCGTTCAGCGACCAAGGGTCCACCAGGTGGATCCCACGGATGCTTGGCCTAATGCTGAGACTTCGGGGAACCGGAGCAGGGCACCACGGCGGGTAAGTACCGCACCGTAGACGCTTGCACCGGCCGTCCCGTTGGAGATCCAGGCGTTTGGGTTCTTCAACCCGGTCCACTCATTCATTCGGTATGATGGACGAGAGGACATTATGCCTTTTCTCCGGCAGTTCGAAGCCAAGGCCCGGGCCCAACGCTGGACGGATGAGGCCAGGTGCAGCTTTTTTACGTACCTGCTGGATGGTCCGGCTGAGGAACATTATGCCTGTTTGGTGGAGTTCAAGCCGAACCTGACCTGGCCGGAGCTGAGGCAGGCTATGCTTCACAACTTTGGAAACAAAAATCAGACTCAGGCCTGTTTCGACCGTTTCGAAGCAATGAAGCAAGCCTGTGGAATCGCTCCAGGCGTTCTACTGGCACTTTATTGAGCTGGCGGAACGAGTTTCTCCTGGTGAGGATGGATCATGTCGACTCCTTCGTTACAAGAAGAAACTACAGCCGGAGATTCTCAGACCTCTCTGGGGATCGAAAGCCGAGATGGTAAAGGACTTTACCGCTGAGGCAATGTTGGTCGAGGCTGACATGCTCACGGTGGGAGCGTTACCTGCTCGTACCTTGATGGTACCGGGGGCCAAGACTACGACCAAGGCCTCTGGTGCTGTGGCACAGCCCAAGGGCTCTGCTACGTCTGCTTCTACCTCTTCGGGTGCGAAGGCAGCGGCACCGTCCAAAGCAGACAGAGCTACTGCCAAGACCGGAAGGCAGAAGGGTACACAGATGAAGCGGTGGAGCCAGGGTGGAAATAAGTCCACAGCGGCCTCATCAGGGTCTGGCCAACCGGCTGGTGGCAGAGGTCCTACTCGTAGGCAACCTGGTCCATGCTTTTGATGTAACCAAATGGGTCACCTTAAGGACTGTCCAAAGGCTGTTGCCCATGGACAGGTTGCTTGCACCCGTGGTACTGCAGGGCAGGGAGTATTTGTCCACCGTAATTGATGGACAGATGTTCTATCTGCCTGTTCCCAGAGACGATCGTGCGCCCTTGTCAAACTAGCACCGGTCGCTGCAGAACTGAGCTGCAGGCGACCGGTAAAGCTTAAAAACTCAGGTGTCCAGCAATGCCGGCGAAGTAAGGAAGGGACGTACCTTCAGGCAGTGTCCAGATACGTGGGTATCCTGCATGAAGCAGGGGTGCCTCTGGCTAGGTCTGCGGACCCGGAAATTACCCGTTGGGTGTTTCCATAGCCATGGCCCACACTGGAAGCTGCACTTGCCCAGCTGGAGAGCTGGGTGGCACTAATGGTGGAGAAGAAGGTCCGAATGGTACGGGCATTACGAGGGCTTCGAGCATTGGTGCGCCCATGCTGTCGCCCAGGCCTAGTAGGTCTCCTGGTTTGGAGACCGGTACCCAGACCCCTGAGCATCCGGTACGACCGTCCCTTGCAGACGGGAGGACGGATGAGGCTCAGAAAAGTAATGTCGGGCAACGACGGTTACCCATACCTGAATTGCAGAGTCGTGCGTATTTGCAAGGGGCACCGCGTGTTCTGGTTTCGATGGATGGTCGGCTGGTTGAGTCGAATGTCGACACCGGTGCCAATGTTTCGGTTATGAGCATGTCGGTGGCACAGGAGATGAGGTTACCGGTGCAGGAGGTTAGCCTCCCCTCATGCCTTTCGGGCATGAGCGGGTACTCCATCGCGATAGGAGTCATGTACGTGGACATGTCAATCCACGGGAGGTCCATACGTACCCATCTTCTCATTGAGGGTGAAGGAGAAGCCATTATAGGTGTTGACCTGGCTTCTCGGTTTGGGTTGATGTCGGACGTCGTGAGCCGGAAAGTTTATTTCCGGGAAGACATCTGGAATGCACATCCAGATGCTCTTCATGCTGCACTGGCCGATCAGGCTTTGCATTGTACTTCGGTACAACTTCCGAACTCGTTGTTGGAGGCGTTGGTGAAGATTCTGTAGAGCCTCTGCTACTCCCTTCGGGATCCCGGAAGGTATGTCTGCGGAGCCTGAAAAGGTGGATGGGTGGGTCGACATTGTGTCGCCTGAACTCACCGAGACCAGTTCTCCAATTAGGAGCGGGAAAGTTTGTTCCCTGCGACTGTTGGAGAATGTCTGGTTATCAGCTCATGAGCGGAAGGTAGTTTCCATGAGCTTGATAGAGCATGCTGGCCCTGGACAGCTGCTTCTCGTAGAGCCACATCGTAAAGCGTTAGGTGGCCGTGGTCTGTTGGTGGTGGCAGGAATTGCCAAAGCCACAGAGGAAGGCTCTTACGAGATTTGGCTTGAGAACATCGCCGACGTACCGATTGCCCTGGTAACAGAGGAGGGTGTGGTGACAGCTCAAGCTGTGGAGGCCACCTTAGTGGTAGGACTGGACAGGCCATCTAAGTTGAGAGGGGCAACCGGAAAAGGTCGCCGGGTCCTCAATGCGGAAGTTAAACCCACTCTCGAAAAGTGCCTTAAAATCAGACCTAGCCTGAAGCCTGAAAAGGCGGCACAGCTTCGGGAGTTCATGCTGGAATGCCGAGATCATTTTGCGTTCGATTATACAGAGCTGAGGGAAACCCTGCTCGTCGAACACACCATTGATACCCGTGGGTTACCTCCTGTGCGAGAAGGATTGCGAAGAACCGCTCCGGCGGCTCGTGCAATCGAGAGAGAAGAGGTAGCGAAGATGTTGGATGCAGAGGTATTCCAACCTTTGCATAGTCCCTACGCGAGCCCTATCTTGCTTGTTCGCAAGAAGGATGGTGGCTTTCGTTTTTGTGTGGACTATCAGTGACTGAATGCCCAGACAAAGGCGGATCAGTACCCGTTACCTCGCATCGATGATGCCCTCGATTCACTTGCTGGAGCAAAGTATTTCACAACCCTGGACCTTGCTAGTGGTTACTGGCAGGTCAGGATGGCGGAGCAGGACATTGAGAAGACAGCATTCATTTGCTCTCAAGGCCTGTTTGAGTTCCGAAAAATGCCTTTCGGACTCTGCAATGCTCCTGCCCAGATGCAAAGAGCACTAGACCTCTTGTTGGCGGGACATGAGTGGGAGAGCTGCTTGGTGTACCTAGACAATATTATCGTCTTTGGGAGCACCTTTGAGCAGTTTCTCGAATGCTTAAGTACTGCCCTGAGACTGTTACGAGGGGCGGAGCTGAAACTGCAGCCGAACAAATGTTTCTTCGGTTTTGACAAGGTCAAATATCTCGGTCACATTGTCAGTGCCGAGGGAGTTGCTCCGGACCCGGGACTCGTGAGAGCAGTCGAAGAGTTCAGTGTTCCTACAACAGTGACCACTGTCCGAAGTTTTCTTGGACTGGCCGGTTACTACCGTAGGTTCATTAAGGACTTCGCCAAGGTCGCAAGGCCACTGCATGATCTGACCAGGAAGGATGCGTTCTTTGACTGGTCGGAGCAGTGTGGTCTAGCGTTCAAGCGGTTAAAGGCATTTTTAACCGAAGCACCAGTGCTCACCATGTATGATCCACGTGGTGCGGTGTTAATTCACACTGATGCTAGTGGGCAAGGTCTAGGTGTCGTAGTATACCAGAAGTTACCTGAGGACAAGGCTCCTCGACAATTTACCGTCAAATTTACCGGGGTTATTGCAGCGACCACGTTGGGTCGTAACAATAATATACTAGATGCTGAAGTTCAAACTGATAGGTGTGTGACATTCACCCTAAAGACACTTGCCCTAAAGCCATTTGTCCTAAAGGGACATTTGCCCTATAGACACTTGCCATAAAACCATTTGCCCTAAAGGGACATTTGCCCTAAAATCACTTGCCCTAAAAGGCCATTTGTCCGAATAAGTAAGTCATCGATGCTCCCGCGGTTTACACCCCGCGGGAGTAAACTTTTTACCCGTTCTCAACCTATTGCGACCGTGGCCAGTCTTGACCAAAGTGGACCCAGAAATGACCATGGTTGGCCGAAAGTGGGCCCAGGTTGCCGATGCACACTCTGCTGGGTAATAACCAACCAGGGATGGTCAGCGCTTTTCAACGGCAATTTACGTTATTTGGTGTTTTTTGCATGCCTGTGCACAGAACCTATTTAACACACTCCACCGAAAGACACTAAACCGTATAAAAAGACAGAACAAAAAAGTGGTTTTATGGAAAATGGGTTTAGGGCAAATGTCCCATTAGGGCAAGTGTCTTTCAGACAAATGTCCCTTTTGGGCAAGCATCTTTTAGACAAATGTCCCTTTTGGGTAAGCGTCTTTAAGACAAATGTCCCTTTTGGGCAAGCGCCTTTAAGACAAATGTCCCTTTTGGGCAAATGGTTTTATGGCAAGTGGATTTAGGGCAAATGCCCTTTATGGCAAGTGTGTTTATACAAATGTCTATATCCGCAAACTGATGGTAGTTATACAAGAACTGCTTTGACTAATACCTAGTAAACACCTGATAATTTAAATGCATTAAAATATTAAATGTGTTTTACAGAGCCCTGTGAAGACTGGCACCTGTAGACAGCTTCAGAATTTTTTTAGCCACGCTATTTCATGAGCGTCAGACCAAATATCAATCAATTAGAAATAAAAAGGGCGGGGCATGTGACATCAGACCCAGCAACAAACAAATTAGAAATTGATGATGCTCATAAAAGGGCGGAGCCAATGAAATTCTGAAGCTGTCTACAGATGCCTGTCCTGTGAAGGGCAAACAAACAATTATGTCGAATTCAATTTCAATTTATTCAGTTAATAATCCCTAAATATTGAGTTAATACTTAAATATAATATATAAACTATTGACAAAATATTGATTTAATATTTCAATTTCAATTCATTTAACTTATGTGTGTATAAGATATTGAGACGTTTGGGCCCGCCGCTTTATTTTTATTTTAGCGCTCTTTCGTTTTTAGAGTTAACGTCACCCTGTATCTTGTCTGGCTTCTGGGCCACTCAGTACTTTTGGTACCGAGTGACCGAGATTCTATATTTCTGATCTTGACCTTTTCGTTCCCCCCATTTTTACTTCCACGAGTGGATTTATCAATTTTTAATTGTTTTGTTTTCGTTTTCTCAGAGAAAAATAGAAAAAATAGACCAATCCGTTGATTGGTCTGTTTGGGCCAAAAGTTTAAATTAACCAATAGAAAGTTTGTGCCCTGAGAATCCGACTTCTGGATTCTCAGGGTATATAAAGGGTTATATTTGGAGATTCAAGAGAGATTTTAAAAAGACCAAACCTATGCCCAATTTTGGCTAGGTTCTTTTACTTTATTTTTCAAGTTGTAACGAACCACGTTCAGGGGGTGAATAGAATTCCGTCAATGCTTCGTTTTCGCTCTTTCGAGCGGTCAGAAAGTGGTTGGCTAGGCCACTAATTCTATTCTGGTTCGGGAGAAAGGGAACAAATTAGTCCCTTTCGTTTCCTCACAAGTTCCTCTCTTTAAGAACCTTTACAATAAAAGGATCTTTTAGCTGTCTGCTACTCCTCGGGCTTTTGCCCGACTAAAAGCTGGTTGATCATGTTGTCTTCTTCAGTCTCATCTAGGATTGGAGATCCAGGCTTGCACCTGGGTTGACAGTTCTAGATGATAAGATGTTAGAACTTTCGTTCTATTTCGTAGATATAAAAATAAGACTAGCAATTTTTAAGCATAATAACAGTTTATTTCATTATTTCCATAAAAATCTATCCCAAGTTGGGCATAGATTCTCTGTTTCAAGAATGCTTGATTTACATCAAAATACACGGCCTTTTATACCCAAAAAGAGGATACTGAGAACATTTTCTCAGTATTCTCTGATTGGGCATAACAAATCAAAAACCAAACTGGCCAATCAAAATGATTAACCAGTGGTCAACAAAATATAGAAAAATTATTCATCATCAATTAAAACCAATATTCCAAGAAAAACTCAACCCCATTGACTTAATGCTACAGCTTATCAAGATGATCTTTTTGTATGAAAGGGTGGGGCTGGGAGGAAAAGCGCCCAAACAGGATATTGGTGTCGTCAGCCATATGGAACTGGGTCAACCCTCTGTGCGACGGTACAGAGGGATGACAAAGTTCCATGCCATTCCAAAAAATCAAACGAGCCAGAATTGCTCTTAATGGGATCGTTTCAAAGTTACTATTTTTCTATGTGTTGTGTTTTAATTAACCAGTTCGATTTTCATATTTTTATATCTGGAATAAAACTTCCATTTACTTTAACTCAAACCAGTGGTGTTTTCTCTATTTCTTTCACATTGGATTATTTTTGCGACGTGACTTTCATCATTTAATTGCAGCTCTTCCTCCTTTTGGATACTTCAGGACTCCAATCAGGTGCAAACCTGCAACGCAAGATTGTAAGTATATTTCACACTATTTTCAGGGCAGATTTACGGATGCAAATCCGAGAGATACAGCGACTAAAGATCCTCAAGACTGTGAAAGTCTTTAGCCAGAGACTAGTGAGGACACAAAATAGACGTTATATTGGTCTAGTCCTCCCGGGCCAGTAGAATTAGTGACCTAGCCACTCACTATCAATACGAGTGTCAACTCACTCGTATCAACTTAAAGGAGCAGATTCTACTAGTAGAAAAAGGTCTGTCACAATATAATAATACCTTGTACACAGTACACATCTGAGTTAAATGAATTCAAATTAAATGTGTTTAGGTGAATTATACGGAATTTAGTTAAGGACATGAACCAAATAAAAATTGACTTTATTATTATTTTAAATTGAAATACTAAATCAATATTTTGTCAATAGTTTATATATCGTAAATTTGTATTTAAGTATTAACTCAATATTTTCAGATTATTAACTGAATAATTGAATTTGACATATTGTTTGCCCTTCACAGGGCTCTGTAGAACACGTTTATCATTTAAATGCATTTAAATTGTCAGGTGTGTACTAGGTGTAAGGCTGGAGATTAGTAAAGTAATTACTAATTAGTAACATACTGTAATGCTACAAACATGGTTTAAACCAGTGAGTGTGCTAAATAAGTAAAACTTGTGTTTTTGCCAACCCTGAATTTAGGCACAAAATTGACATTATGATTTCTATAAATTGGCAATTTTGTTAAAGCAAATAATTTTTCACGTATTAACTAAAGTGAGATCACGAATAATTGAAACGAATTGATTCTAAGAACTATAAGATTTTGGGGAAACCGCGATTTTCTAAAATCACGGTTTTTCGGGTTCGTTTTTGAAAACCGCGATTATCCGTGGTTTTTAGGTTTTGTATTTTTTTCCCCTTCCATTTTAAAATTTTTCATAGAAACAATTAATCATATCAAACAAAATGTGTATTATTTTATTTAATTAGTTATAATTTTTGTAGATAATAATCATCTAGGAAAACAAAAGCATTTACTGATTTGTCAGATAATCATGAACGAAGTTTTGTAAAAAAAATACTACTCAACAAAAATGTCCTTTCGGCATATGTAGATGTTGAGATTGGTTTTATGGTAGAAAGTGCTGCCTAACGATGACCAAAGTTCTTCGTTTTTTGGCATGTTTTTTTTAAATATTTCAAATTCCTGTTTTAGTGCGTGATTGATTTGGATTTTATTTTTGACAAAACCACCTTCGTATAAAATCACGCACTTGACAAAATGCCTACAATATATATATTTGGATTGCAAAAAACGATCAATATGTAAACTAGTGAAACAATCAGTCCAAGAGCGATCGTGAATCGTTTTTTTTTGTGTTGCGGCACCGCCCTTTGTCATCCCTCTGAATGATTGTCCAGAGGGTTGACCCAGTTCCGCGCAGCTGATTTCTCCCTTTGAAGGGGCAAAGATATATATATCTTGTTTGGTTCACACCTCGTCGGGGCCTAGGCTCTTTCCTCCCAGTCCCACCCCTTAACATAAAAAGAACTTCCTGATAAAAGGCAACACTAACTCCATGGAGTTGTATTTCTCTTTTGCATTTCATGTTTTATCCACGGTTAGACAAATTTAATATTTTTGCTGACCACTGATCCATCGACTTGGTTGGTCTAATTGGTTTTAACTTTTGTAAGTAACCAATTAGAGGGTTCAGAGAAAGTCCTCTCAGAATCCTCTTCTTGGTTATTAAGTCCGTGTTTTTATGTACAGAGCAGAGAGTTTTGGAAATAGAAATAAACTGTTACTATGTGCAAAAAGTTGCTTACATCTTTATTTTATATTTTCTAAGTTGGACAAGGAACTTTAACATTTTCTCATTTCGGGCCGCCAATCCAAGTGCAAACTTGGGTACAAAACGCTAAATGAAACCTGGGAAGGCTACGCGATCTACCGGCTTTTAATCAGGCGCAAGCCTGGGGAGTAACAGACAGCGAAAAGATCCTTTAAGCTGTAAAAGTTCTTAAAAGAGGAACTTGTGAGGAAACGAAAGGGTCCAGTTTGTTATCTTCCTCCCAAATCAGAGTAGATTAAGTGGTCTAGCCAATCACTTTTGGTCCGCCCAAAAGAGCAAACCGAACCCCCCAGTTAATTCTATTCCCCCCTTGGAAAGTGGTTTGTTACACTATAAAAATGCTATCAAAGTGAGAAAGTGAGAATGTTCTATGCCAGTTTGTCAAACGTTAGTGAGCCATTTAGAATGTTCTGCACCAATACGTATAAATCTCAGATAATTTCGTATGAAAACATGCACAACAATATATTGCATACAAAAATGGCGAAAAAATACAAACTTTCGTTTGCTTCTGAGTGTTTCTAAATCTGCATCGTCAATGTTTTTGGAATAGCCCCTTTCAGAAACAGATAAAGGTATCTAGAAAGAAAAAAATATATATATAATAGAAGAGTGAAGTTCAGTAAATGTGGACACAGTCAGACAAAAAGTCATGCATTAGAGTAAAAATTAAATAAAATTTTCATATAGATTTATAATTGTTAAAAGTTAGCTTTGGTCATAAAAAAGTATTTATGTATAAAAAAAAAGTGCAGTCTGTAATTACCAAGAATAGTGTCGTACTGAATGCCATTGAGTGAACTTATGCTTTTTGAAGTAGTGTGGGCACACAAAAAGATACTAGAATTTTTAGACAACTTTCCGCTACCATAAAGGTTTGTAGCTCAGTTTGATCATAATTTAATCAATTTTCCCTACAATTCTCAACCTTTCAATATGAATACAAAGGGTGTGGGACATTTGCCCTAAAGACACTTGCACTACGGACACTTGATCTAAAACCATTTGTCCTAAAGGGACATTTGCCCTAAAATTCTACAATTCAACTCAGTACACCTGCTATCAGCTTTAAACCAATGTGGCAGGGAAAATTGCTCCCAATCACAAATAAGAGTCAGTTAGGTAAAACAAGACATCATTGTTAAATTGAAATTGTCCTAACAAAGAATTATCAACTGGAAGAGAATTCCATAGTGTAATAACATTTGTGAAAAAAGACCAAAAATATCCATCAGTTCTAGCCATTCATTCTTTTAAAGTTATTGAATGCACGTGTCTTCCCTTACGAGAACTTCCCTTATGTCATTAAGTAGGGCAATATTATCATCTGTCAGTAAACATCCGAAAAGGGCAGGTATTGATCACATCTTCCGGCTGTTAATGACTCCCATTTTAGTTCCTGAAGCATAGAAGATATAATGTTAGTACACACGTAACTTACACGTAACGCCCTACGATGTACCATTTCTATTTTGTGCTTTAAGTTACTTCTAAATGGGCTCCAAATTCGGGAACAATATTCTAATATAGGTGTAACTAAGGTAATATAACAGACGTATTTTACATTTTCTTTACAATGTTTAAGGGTGCATTTGAGAAATCGCAGCCTGAGGTCGCCTTTACTGACAGCATTGGTTATGCGTTCTTTCCAAAGCATGTCTTTTGATAAGGTTAAGCCAAGATATTTGAATTGATCAACATGGGTTAGCTGAACATCTTACATTGTGTAAGCTAAATTGCAAGGTTCCCACTTTCGAGAGACTCGCATAACATTACATTTAGTCCTATTTAGTTGTAGATGCCACTCAGAGTACCACTCTTCAATACTATTAAGGTCCCTTTGGAGGATTTCAATGTCCTCAATGCCCCTAATCCTTCTGTATGCAACAGCAATATGAGGAAATAAATGCATCTTACTGCTGCACTTATCTGCCAGATCGTTTATGAACAGAAGGAAAAACAGTGGAATAAGAATGGTTACCCTAAGGTACACTGGATGGTACCTCTGCCCAGTCTGAAACAGCACCATCAATTTGAAGAAGCTGTTGTCTATTGGATAAAAAAGATGACATCCATGAAATTACTTGGTTAATTATACTGAGTTATTATTTTTCTAATTAATAGTGCATTTTACAGAGCCAAATGCTTTTGAAAAATCCAAAAATATTAAATCAAACTCATCTTTAAAATCTAAACTAGAGTGTATGCCTTGTATGAAATTGGTCTAGTTATTTGGGCAGTGTTTATCTCCTGTTTGAAACTTGGACAAATGTTCGCTTACCACATTGCTAAAGGCAAAATACCTTTTAAAAAAATCTTGGAAAAGTTTGCTTAAAAAAATAAAATTCTATAGCCAACTCTCTAAGAAGTCTTGCTGAAATTTCATCTGGGCATGATTTGTTTATGTCTAGATTACAAAGCAAGTTTTGTAATCCAGTAGGGTTTATGACTATGTCTGGCACAAACATGAGGTGAGGTGCCCATTTGCTGCTCCTCAATACCATCAGTAGGGTGATAAACACTTTGGAAATAGTTATTAAGGGTGTTTGCAATAACCTGTTTGTCAGTACAAACATCCCCTAGTGGTGTCATATTGGAGATTATAGAATTTTAACTTTTGTTGAACCTTTTACATATTTCCAAAATAACTTTGGATTTTTATGAAACGAGATAACCAACACATTGTTTGTGAAGTTCATGTGGTCTTTTTAAGTAAACTTTTCACATGAGATTGTGGGAGCTGAATTGTAATTGAATAGTGCCATTCATATTTTTCAGTTTAGAACGGATTTTGTGTTGCTTACGAAGAGGCACAGTTATGTACCAAATTGGTTCAGAGCTTGATTTAAAATTTTTTGAGGGTTAAATTTCTTGCTGCCATTAGAATTGACTAACAAATGACGCCCACTGTTGCCTTACATCATTTGATTCAATACTATCAATAATCAATTCATTTGTTATAAGAATTTTAAAACTAGCCCAATCAGCTTTATTGTAATGTGGCACTGATCTGGGACTTGATTGGATGGATATTGGTTTATGCCTGGGAAATTCCAGGCTACAGGGTTAAAAACCACAGTCAAAAGCACTCAGGGTAATTGTAAGCAAAGAAGAAAGAAAACTACAGAAGTATAAGTGTGTCTTGTGTCACATTTTTTTCTTATTTGGGTGTTATTCAGACTAGGCTTAGTCACATTAATATAAGCATTGTAGTTACTACCACCTACTTAGATGAATGGTGACTCTACACGAATTTCATGTAAGCCTATCATGGCTCAAATATTTACCATAATTCCGACAATATCCAAGTAACCTGAAGTAGGCCATTCCAATCGCTCAGGACTAACAATTGTCTGCTGCTCTGAGTCCTAGTGACCATTTTACTCATCGATAAACAATGTATTTAATCAATTTTATGCAAAAAAAATGATTACAAAGCATCTTGACATAAAATATGATCAAAGAGCTGTAGATATAATGTACAAGAAATCAGAAGATACAACACTTGTAGAAATTCGTGCTATATTTAGAAAATCAAAAAGACAATTTTTGAATGTTGAAAGTGTTAACATACAGTGTCAATGAGTTAAGACCAGGCACGTACTGGCTACAAAATCCTAGGTCGGCAGACGCTGCCATTTAGCAACATTTTTCAGTATAAAACGAAACGCGTAAACACGTTTGAAATTTAAGTAACTGTTCAATTTTAGTAAACGTAAATTTACATTTAACAGTTACAAGAGGCTCTCAACGCCAACCAACTATGAGGATTTTTTAGAAATGTTTGGAGGGGGGCTTCTTAGTTCTGATAGGCTCCCATTGCCTTCCAATCTAGAGAGGCTTCTGGGGCGAGAAGTTCTTGCTGGCTTGTTTATTAAAAAACTTTTTTTCATTAATTATTAAAAACTAGCTAAAATTAAAAAGTGTAAGAATTATAGCATCTCTCGGCAGTGTATAAAAAGGATTGTTTGGCACATCGGCACCTAAAAGAATTGACAAATGCCGCCTTACCACCTGGTTCAGTACATGCCTGTTTACGATTAATACCCACAATTTAATAAGCTACACTTTAAAAATGCACTGTCCTGTAGCATTTGTAGGTAGCAAAAATGAAGATGAGCTGAAAATGTAGGAGTCAGAGAGTTCAATTGAAAGTACGTGCATATACTGAGACGTTTCAGGCCAGCTTTTTTTTCTTTTTGTTGGACCTTGTAACTCCGTTTAGCTTCTGTGCCATCTGGCACTGTTGGTGCCATTTGACCCAAATTACTGTTAATAAGATGTGTCGCCCATCGGCCCATTGTATTCGTTTCACATTGATTGAGTTTATGAGCTAACTTTTAATTCAATTTTGTTTTCATAGTTGCTTTTCACACCTGTATGTGAAAAGCTGATGTCAGCAACTTTGGCCAAATTGGACCGATCTGTTGATTGGTCCATTTGGGCCCAAGTTCCTTAAGTGATCAATAGAAAAGGTGTCCTGAGAATCCACCAATCTATATTTTGTGGATTCTCAGAGTACATAAGGAGCTGTATTTTTGTATTTCTAAGTTCATTTTTCATGCAGAGAATCTATGCTGGATTTTGGGCAGATTCTAAATTTTAAGTACATTTATTTTTATGTGTTGTGTTTAAGAAGCTATCAGGTCGGAACTTATATTTTTGCCGGGATTAAACAAGTTATTTTCTCATTTAAAAAGTGGTGAATTCCTTTATTTAATTATGCGGTTGTGTTTCATCATCACTGTTTCAGCTTTCCACCTGGCCATCATCTACAAGATTACCATGTGCATACCTGATGACATCAAGGGAAAGCAGTCCACTCGATATTCAAGGGCAATTTATCGTGCACAAGCCCGACGGGATAACAGATGACAAAAGATCCTCAAAACTGTGGAAGTCCTTTTGAGGACTCGTCACGACGTTAGAAAGGTATTATATTGCCCCTAGTCCTCCCGTACCAAATAGAATAAGTGACCTAGCCAATCACTTTCGAATCAAGTGAATAACTCAACCAGTACCCAAAATAAGCCGATTCTATCAAGTCGAGAAGGGTCCGTCACAATATATAATAGCAATGTATGTCAAAAATTAATAATTACAGTAGAACTTCGAACTTTCGAGTTAAATTTCCCCATAAGAAATAATAAAAATTGAATTAATCCGTTCCAGAACTCCAAAATGTACCCAAATATAAAACATTATAAGTGCCTATTTCAAAAGATCATATTGGTAAATAACGATAAAACAAGTAATTTAATTTCAATAATTTAATGTGTTTATTTATAATAGTACATACATGAAAAAATAAAGAATCAATAATAATTTGCGAGATGCTCACTGAACCAGTCATGGGAGAACTGACCGAGCAACTGTGCGCGCGACAAAGCAGAAAGAGAGAGAGAGAAAAGGCGACCACGTGACGAGCACATGAATTCTTGTTCTACTTTCCATTTTTTGATCGAGTTTTGAAACCTGATTTTTCTCGAATTTTTCGTTCGAGGTTCAAGTTGTTCTAACATCAAACCGTTCGAAGTTCGAGGATCCACTGTATTCGAATTATAGTAAATATTTAGACATGGACTTTTCAGAATATGGTCCACAGCATATGGGCATATCACCGATAAGATGAAGTCAATTATCAGTCAGTTTAAACTTTTAATGATGTCGAATGTACATGTATGTGTGCTTGTATCCTTACTTCATCTTGCCATTGAACAATTTCAATGAAGAACTTCTTGTAATTTGGCAATGACTAAAAAGATTTTTTGGGAATATACATATTTTGCCGAAAAAGTTGTGTGATCCTGCAACATCAAGATCTATGCGAAAGGTTCTTCTAAAAACCTATAAATATAATGACTGACAGATTTGGCGACAGGGGCGTAGCTTCGAGGGGTGCAGTAGGTTTTGTGGCGCAATTTTAAGAGGCTACATCACAAAATTACTTCAAAAAAGCTCTAGAAAGAGTGCTAGCATCATTTTTCTATTGAACGCATAGACCCGATGTTAAATAAAAAATGTTAATTTTTAAATACACAGGTCGCAGCAATATGTTAATTTTTCATATTTAAAGTTGTCCAATAATAAGTTTTCAAAGTGCAATGTGCACCTATATATATATGCTGATCGAGTGATAGAATGACAACAAAATGGTAAATGCGGTTATATTTTTAAAAATTGTTTCAAAATCGCAAATTTCTAACTCTTATGTTAAACTTCATTGAGTACGTGCTCGTAAGCCATTAAAATGCTCGTAAAATACCTAAACATAATTTTAAAAAAGCCACAATTAAACCACAGTGAAGCCAACACATTGGTGCGCGTGCTGATTTTTTAAAAATATTTTTACGTATTTTTACGAGCATTTTTAATGAATGTTTTTCTTATTAGGGCGTACTCAATAGAGTTTAACATAGGAGTTAGAAATTTGCAATTTTGAAATAGTTTTTAAAAATATAACCACACTTACTAATTTGTTGTCATTCTATCACTGGATCAGCATATATTTAAGGTGCACATTGCACTTTGACAACTTAATATTAGACAACTAAGTATGAAACATAAACATATTGCCACCGCGATTGTGCATTTTAAAAATTAACGTTTTTTCTTTAACATTGGGTCAATGGGCTTAATAGAAGAAAAAAAACGATGCTAGCGCTCTTTGCGGAGATTATTTGAAGTAATTTTACGATGTAGCCTCTTAAGGTACTTCTTGCAACTACTTGTATATCATCCTTATAGGCTATATATTCTCGACCTCCTAAGAGTTTGTAATATAAAATCATTCCCTTATGTCCCTTTGCTATAGGCCTATTTGGCTGCTAGCAGAGTACTAAGTGTAATTGTAATTCACTATGCACAAATATTACAAACCAAACGCTTTTACCTACCAGTCACTCATTCCACATTTTCAAACTATACGTGTATTACACGCCACATGTACAGTGGAATTCTGCAACTATTGCAATTAATTGTCATTGTACAGCGCAGGAACAAATCAAATAAATAACAAAAAGAAACAATGAATAAAACAAATTTTTATTTATGTGTTTGTAATTTATACTATAATTTAATGCAAAACCTTAAAAACCAACAAAAAAAAATAAAATAAAACTCATAAAAATCTTGCAACAATAACAAATAAATATACTTTTGGGGTCATGCCTAAAATAGTTACCCTCTATGTTATAATAATTATAAAAAAACATTATGCATATGAGTGTCTGTCATGACAAGCATTTATAATTGGCGATTGACAAATAAGTCTGTAAAATCCGTAAACCCCATAATAAAATTAATCCACGTAAATTTCAAAATTAAGAGGATACATCATCACAAAATTTCTTCGAAAAATCACCACAAAGAGCGCTAGCATCGTTTTTCTATTGAGGCCATAGACCCAATGTTAGGCGCTCTTTGCGGATATTTTTCGAAGTAATTTTGTGATGATGTAGCCTCTTAAAATGAAGATTAGAATTGGCAAAACTACATTGCCTTCAGTCTCAAGATTATTGTTTATATACAAGAAAATGTATTGCTTGCTTTGTGTATACACACCTGACAGTGAAGAAACACTTGTTACCCGTATATTGCAAAAAAACTATTATAGAAGCAATTATTTTAAGAAAAGGGTTGGCTTTGATTAAAAACTCTCGAAGATGCTCATCCAACTCACTCATCTAACCACCATAATGAAGGTGATTGCTGCTGCTTCAGAATCTTTTATTGTGTTCATCAAGTGAGTACTTTTAACTTTAAACCATCTTGTCTGCTTTGTGAGAGTAGTGCAAATCAGCTGTGCGAGGGGGAAAGACGCAAAAAAGAAAAAGACAAAAGTGCATGAAGATAGTACCACTATCTGTTAATGGTATGTATAAAATAACAGGGTGTGGGACGTTTGCACTAAAGGGACATTTGCCTTAAAGGGACATTTGCCTTAAAGGGACATTTGCCCTATGGCAAATGGTTTTAAGGAAAGCGTCTAGAATAAATGTCTATATCCCAACATAACCCTATTATCAGAAGCATGTCATGAGAAGTTTTTGCAGCATGAAGTACAACTACAAGACCTAAACATAATGACATAACACTATTCCAAGAATTTCGAAAATACCTAAAAAAATAATGAATGCCAATACATGATCAAAAAACTGGAGAAACTATGCGGGCAGAAAGTGTTACATATAGAAACAAAAACTAATTGCACATTTAGAGAAAAACTATAAATCAGCGATGCACCACCAGTGAACAGTATTCTAACTTTCAAAAAACTGTAAAAAGTATTATCTGAAGGCTGGTACATTAAAAATAGAGCCTGATGATGAGCCGAATCTATGTAGCAGCTGTTTCTGATAGAATTTATGACGGCAACCATTCATGACTTTATGACACAACAGTATTACCCAATGGGTGTGTGTCACAATGTTATTTATGGCAGCCAAAACCAGGTACCAGACACATTGCACGTGCACTGCAATTATAAACTGGGTTTGTGGGTAGTGGGCACCATATTAATTTTAGTATATGAAGGACCTGACATTCTTGCAAACAAATCAAACCAGAAACATGCTGACTTCAACATCCATATACTAGATGGATTTTGTACATTTCGTAGCGTGGGTGACATCAAGTGCATTAGCAACATCAAAGGCGATTCTTTTCACTTCTATGCTACGTGTAAGGACAATAAATGTTGCACAATTGATGAAATATATGGAAACAGTTAAAACTTATTGGATATAAACGTTTGAAAATTTCAGATCTAAAACCACTACATTTTGTTTTGGTTTTCCATTCAAATAAATAGATTGACTTGTTATCAAATTAATGTAATTTCTATTAGCAAGGTACCACGGGCAAGGTATAGTCATTTCTGTGTAATCCTATCTAGGTCTATTTGAGTAAGGTTTATTGCTAACTCGTCCCATTGTATTGATATCACATCAATAATGTAACACCCTGTATATTGTATTCCCTTTAAATCCATTGCCTAGGACTGAACCCCAAACGTCCCATTTCTGCCCCTTTTCTCTGCTAGAGGAAACCCCAAAGCACAAGTCACATCCTGGTTCCAGAATCAGCGAATGGATACCCCACCAAGGCACGGTCTCTTTGGACATGGATGTACCTGAGTAGGTGCACACACACCCAAGGTATAAAGGTAAGTGTCTTGATTTAATCCGGGGCCATTCTCAGATATAGAAATATGAAATAACTCATTCAATGGTCCGGTGGCTAAGCAACGCCACAGTTGTACCTTCTCTGTTTATTGTATGTCTACGGTTGTGTGCAATAAATATGTAACATCGTCAACCTGCATTCGTCTCGCCCGTTATTATACATTCTCTTTTCACCAATTGCGTTGACAGAAAATATTGAAAGGAACGACCCCGGTACCATTTGGAATCAGGCCGAAATCACATTCTCAGCATAAGGCGGTATCGCCCCAAACCAAGAGGATCTAGACCTGAGTTCCATAACAGGAGCTCTACACTGTTACAGAGTACAGTCGATTTCAATGCTTTTTTGCTCCTCTATAAACTTATCTCATCAGTTAATTCTAATATTATTGTTTCTCAGTGGAAAACTATCTTCATACTGTATCAGTAAATACACGATCAAATGGAGATCAAGACGTCTTTCCTACCAACAAAACTGTCTTGCTTAAGGCACACAGGATAACACAAAATATTTCGAAACATGATGAAATGAAAACGAAACATTTGGATGTCATTGTGTTTCATTTTGTTATTCCACTTTGACTACATTCTTTTAAATGAATCACTGTACACTGGTTGACACAAGGCGGAACAAAGACGACACCATAGTGAGACACACTGCATCAGCAAGTTAAAGATTTTGGGCAAACCCGCTGATAGGCTTTAGGCCCCAGATGAAAAGTTTTATCAGTTTCTTAAACTACTGTACACGGTCACCATAGATGACCGGGCGTCGCATGCACACTGTGAGGATTTCATGAGTTATTAGGTCTGAGCACCTTTGAGGTGCTGTTCATATAGAACATCTTTTTCCAATGGCCAGAGGTATCCATTAATCGTGATGAACCTGGCAAGTGCACTTCTTGCCATTACCCTATTTGCCATTCCACAGTCATACAGGATATTATCTAATGTTTCACTACCACCTCCACCACAGGCATACTCCAATTCATGTGAGATTCGGAATCGAAGCGGTATGTCTGGAAAGGACCATGTCTGGTAAGAAGCTGCAACAGTCTGCCCATCAGTAGGCATGCTTGATATGAACTGTACAGTTGGCATCCCTGATTCGCTGTGTTCCACAAGTGCTGCCATGCCATGCCGTCTGTATTGCAAACCACTGACACTGTTGAAGATATGTCACTAAAATGGAAGGTTTCTTGTTTACCGTTTGTCGAGTTCCCCTTTTTGCTGCAGCATCTGCCAGTTCATTGAAGTGATACCCAGCATGAGCCATTATTCATGTAACCTGCATTGTTGCATCAGCAAGTGTGTAGCGACTCATTTGAAAGCATGTAGTCAAAAGTGGAATGACACAATGAAACAATGACACAAAAATGTTTGAAACGTTTGTGCCATCCTGTGTGCATCACCTGCTTAAGAGAAATGTATCATCTAGAAACAAACAATAACCAAACACTGAAAAAGCTGGTTGAGCACGAAAACATCAAAGTCTTGGTACAAAATAGTTCTCGCACTTACATATGAAATAAATTGAACAACCAATTACCCATTGTATTAATAATTTTATGTTTTAACATAGAAAATTATGAACGTTTCATTAGTTGCTGCACACCTAGCAACACTGGCTACTTTAATATGAGGTTATCAAGAAGGTAAATTTCAAACCTACTTAACATTGATAGAAAAGTTGTAAATCATTACAAATCGCAAAAGCAAAGCAGTACAAGCATTAATCTATCACTTAGCACATTAGTAACACCATGATGTGATTCAGATGCATTGAAAGGCAAAGGTAAGTTCTCAAAAGTACAAGTCTTGTAATAATTCACAATTTGTTATTACGTTTTAACAATTTGTAATGACAAATTGTGAATTTACAAGACATATTTTTGAGAAACAGGACCCTAAGGCTGCACTCGTAAAGTCTTGCCAAGGGACTCTCTTCAGACTTGTAAACAGTCTCTTTATTTAATAAGTCACAACTTGTAAAACGTATTTTAAGAAAGAGGGCCCAGGTAGTAGATGTTCAGAACTTAACTCAAAGCACTGAGCAAAGCAAAAAAAAACTACTTACCAGCAGTCAATCATTAGACTCGCATACACTGTAATACACCACCAATCCAACAATCATGAGATAGACATTTACCCTAAAGACACTTGCCATAGATGGACATTTGCCCTAAAGATAATTACCCTAAAGGGGCATTTGCCCAAAAAGGACATTTGCCCAAAAAGGACATTTGCCCTAAATGGACATTTGCCCTAAAGGGAAATTTACCTTAAAACCATTTGCACTAAATTGACATTTGCCCTAAAACCATTTGCACTAAATTTACATTTGCCCTAAAACCATTTGCACTAAATTGACATTTGCCCTAAAACCACTGTTTTTTTCTCTTTTTATACAGTTTAGTGTCTTTCAGTGGAGAATTAATGATGTAAATTTACTCTACTGATTAGGGCAAATGTCCCTTTAGGACAAATGGCTTTAGAGCAAGTGTCAATTTAGAACAAATGGCTTTAGAGCAAATGTCAATTTAGAACAAATGGCTTTAGAGCAAATGTCAATTTAGAACAAATGGCTTTAGAGCAAATGTCAATTTAGAACAAATGGCTTTAGAGCAAATGTCAATTTAGAACAAATGGCTTTAGAGCAAATGTCAATTTAGAACAAATGGCTTTAGAGCAAATGTCAATTTAGAACAAATGGCTTTAGAGCAAATGTCAATTTAGAACAAGTGGCTTTAGAACAGGGTTGGAAAAAAACATGTTTTTTTAAAAAAAAACATGTTTTTTTAAGAAAATTTTTTTTTATTAAAATAATGCTTTTCTTGTTAAATTCGTACGTTTAATTTTTCGAATTGAAATTGGGATACTAGTTGGTGACTTGTCGTGTACAGTGTGTGGTGAATTTATTAGAAGAGCAAATGAAATTAGTGGCATAACTAGGAACGTTCCTAGGGTTTCTGGTCTTATACTGTAACAGTAATACTATTATAGGGTGCCTAATTATGCCAAGTTGACAACACGGTCAGTGGGATTTGGGACAATGTTATATTTATAATCATACTATAAGTATAAGTCCTTATTTTTATCACAGCCCCACATTTCGGCACCCAGGACAAATGCCACATCTGCCCCCCTCGCTACGCCAGTGAATGAACTTCTGTTCGTCCCTCCCGATTTCTAATTGCCTGTGTCATAGCCTCCTATAGCCTCCCATACATAGTATCTATAGGAGGCTATGCCTGTGTAGTTCTTTATCGGCCATACTTTTTATAATGATATATAAAAATACAAAATACACCCTATATACATATATATATATATACATATATATACATATATATATATATATATATATATATATATATATATATATATATATATATATATATATATATATAGGGTGTATTTTGTATTTTTATATATATATATATATATATATATATATATATATATATATATATATATATATATATATATATATGCTACAAAATGAACTCGTCTAAAACTTCACTTACAGTATTCATGTTCATATACCATAGTGCGGCTAGAGGCGCCACTTCGAAAACGACGTCAAAAGTGACCAGCATTTTGGTTGTGCTTGTGAATGGCATTTTTATTCTATAAATCTAATCTAATTTCAGTCTGTACAGAGAAATCACCATGATTGTATGATTTTAAGTTCATGAATATTTGACTGGCACACTTCTTTAAAAATTGGTTGATTTAAAACAATGTTTTTTTTTTAAAAAAAACATGCTGTTCAAAACATGTTTTAAACAGCCTGTTTTAAACAAAATGTTTTAAAACAGCCAACCCTGCTTTAGCGCAAATGGTTATAGGGCAAGTGTCCCTTTAGTGCAAATGGTTTTAGTGCAAGTGTCCCTTTAGTGCAAGTGATTTTAGGGCAAGTGTCCCTTTAGGACAAGTGCCATAGGGCAAATGTCCCACACCCAACAATCACATAGAATAAAAGCAATTCCATATGTGAGTTTTTGATTGACTTTCATTGCAAACTGCTGCATTATACATAATAAGAATAATTCTTATTCTTATAGCAATATAATAGCAATAACCCTGGTCCTGCATTTCTACAACAACAAACACTGACATTCTAATAACTAAAATTATCCTTGTCGGCACTTCACGATATATCATAACTAGTAAACTGTAGCACAACGGAATAGAAATAGTTGGTTATTTACAAGCGTACATTAATCAATGAAATTTTTTTTTCCCCATTTAGATCTCACAGTTGTGATATGATAACTAAATTGAACAAAATAATTTACGACTTAAGATAGAAAATAAATGGAATGTGTAACTTTTAACTAACAATTGTTTTGCAGTGAGTATTAATTGGACTTTGCATTATGCTAAATTGAAACTAAAGCATACGGACAGAATTCTTTGGCAGAAATTAGACCCATAATTTATTAAGTGCCATTAAGCTAAATTCTTTGGCAGAAATTAAAGCCGTAATTTTTGAAGTGCACATTAAGCTAAATTTATATTGGGTGTGTATTTGACTCGTGCAGAAAACTGCAAAACATTTTACACTGAATAAGCCATTTTAGGTTCTAAAATGTCCTGCAATTCACTACCTTAACTGCACCTTCAGCGGTTGGACACAAACACCCAGGTCAATTTTGACCCCTTTCTAACAGATTCCCTTTTGTTACTTGTTTTGCAACATTTATATTCATTTACTTATGAACACTGGATGGCTTACTGTTATGTATTAAAATGATATATTTCTGATTGAACTTTTAAATTCTTGTGTAACAAACGATACGGCTTAAGAGGCTACATCACAAAATTACTTCGCAAAATCTCCACAAAGAGCACTAGCATCGTTTTTCTATTGAACCCATAGAAACAATGTTAAAGAAAAAATGTTAATTTATAAAATACAAAATCGCGGGCAATATGTTTAATTTTCATATTTAAAGTTGTCCAATATTAAATTTTCAAACGATGATAAACTTGTGTCAAAGCTTTTTTTATTCCTTAATTTGTGTTGTTTGCTTTGATCTTGTTTAAAATTGTAAATTAAACCTTAAATACAGTGTATGCTGATCGAGTGATTTTTAAAAAAATATTTCAAAATCGCAAATTTAACTCTTGTGTTAAACTCCATTGAGTACGTTGCTCGTAAACATCCATTAAAATTGCTCATAAAATACTTAAAAACAATTTTAAAAAACCACTATTAAACCACGGTGAAGCCAACACATTGGCACAGTTGCTGATTTTTTTTTAAGTTATTATTATTATTATATAATATAATATAATATAATATAATATATATATATATATATACATATATATATATATATATATATATATATATATATATATATATATATATATAATATATATTAAGCCAGGTCTGTGTGTGTGGCTGTGTGTGTGTGTCACAAAAAACCTTGAAACACGTCGGAATTTATATAAATTTAAATGAATAAATTAACGGCTTTTTCCCTCAAGGTCAACTATATGACCATGATATTAATTAGAAGAAGGGGGGGGGGAAGGTTGGAAAGTGTAGAGGGGGAGAGAATGGAGTTTAACATAAGTTAGAAATTAGCGAATTTGAAATAGTTTTTAAAAATAGAACTGCACTTACCAATTTTTCGTCATTCTATCACTCGATTAGCATATATTTAAGGTGCACGTTGCCTTTTGAAAAATTAATATTGGACAACTTTAAATATGAAAAATGAACATATTGCCGCGATTGTGTATTTTAAAAATTAACATTTTTTCTTTAACATTGGGTCTATGGGCTCAATAGAAAAACGATGCTAGCGCTCTTTGCGGAGATTTTTTGAAGTCATTTTGTGGTGTAACCTCTTAAGGTAAACTAAACTTTCATGCTTAATATGCTATGAGCAATCCATTGTGTAAGGCCTGTACATATATTGATGGTTTTTCAAAACCTACTTATGATTCCGTCTATTTCTAAAGAATGATTAGAAAAAATAACCTAGGTGACAATTTCCATAGAGAAATAGTTTGTTTCTTATGGTTTATGGAAATTAACATGTAGGCTAATTTCAGAATTATTTTAAAAATAGAAGGAACTATATTTGCAAAAGTAATACTGGATTTACAGTATATTTGAGTGTTTGTTGCATTTCGAATTACGTTTCAAAAATAACTGCACGTACGTGAAACATTCACGTAAGAATATAAACGAAAACCAGACACAGACACACAATGTTAAACGGCAATAGGCTAATAGCAGATATTGCATCATGCTAATCTCACTTTTATATATAGAACGTCTTAGGAAATATGTATTACTGGAAATGCTGGCGCCATCTCGTAGCTGATTTCTGAAACTTACCTATATGCAGATAGCCGTGGAAATGAACTACAAACGACTAGCATTAGAGAATTCTAACTAGACATACCCAATGCCGTTTATCGTTTTACATAGGAAAGGTGACTGCAGATTTCCGTTAGACTGCGATTAGACGTTCACTATAGGAGCCACAGGAAGTCGCCGAAAATTAATTAAATAAAATAAAATTAATGAATAAAATTAATTTGGCGTTTTTTTTTGCACGAACCTAAATAAAAGTCTCCCATCTGCCCAATAAAAAGAAAAAAAAAATGTTGAAAATGTACGAGGCGCAAACCCTTAATTGCCAAAACAAAAATGCTCATTGACTATTGCCCAATCAAAATACGCCACATCGACACGAAATCATAACGAAATGATAAATACGATAGATTGTTGTTTCCATTTGCCATCACGCTACTATGTAAAATGATAGACGGCAATGTGCATGCTCACTACTTGTTAGAATTCTGAAACGCTACTCTACAAAATCACCAAAGCCCAAAAGATTATTACCGCTTCATATCCTGTAGTATTCGTACCGTTACGAACTCTAGACTTCACAAATTTTGCAAAATTTCTACAAAAGCTACCACATGAAAAACAAACACCCTATAGTGCACTATATGCGCATACCTAAAGAGAATGTAAGCGAATAAAACATAAAAGTGAGGATACTTTTAAACTGTTAGTAAATTTCTAATTTTTTTGTATTGAAACCATGCTTCAAACACGAAATAAAATCTTGTGTAAATTAAATTTAAAACTAAATAATTTTTTTGGAACAAGTTAGGCGAAAGGGATGAAAAAATTGACTAGTAAGCCGGACTATTTATTAAAAACCTTATTCAAATTCCTGGTTTGGCGAGCACATTTCTTAGTGCCTTCCACTTGGGCATCTGCATAGATGTCTGATTCATCGTCATCCTCTTCAGTCATCCGAAGTTGACCTGATGACGATAGTGACTTATTATTCTGAGAGGCTTTCATCAAGGTGGATGGTGAAGCTGAACCAGAACATAATGGAACGGCTGGCTCTGGTACAACAGGCTGCACGGGACGAGACGGTCTATCAGCTAGCTTCTGAAGACTACTCTTTTTCCTTTCACACATCACTTGGACATCTTCAATGCGCCTCAACACCTTTCATACAAAAAAAATAATTTTAACTCAAAATCTAATTTAAAATATCTCTGAAAAATAATTAGTTTTTTAATATATGACAGTGTAACAATTGGGACACATACACTAGATATAAATGAGAACAACTAAGGCCAAACCTTAAGAGGCTACATCACAAAATTACTTCAATTTCCAATGTCAAATGTCCTTTTAGGGCAAGCGATTTTAGGGCAAATGTCCCTTTAAGGCAAGTGGTTTTAGGACATATGTCCCTTTAGGGCAAACAATTTTAGGGCAAATGTCCCTTTAGGGAAAACGGTTTTAGGGCAAATGTTCCTTTAGGGCAAATGGTTTTAGGACAAACGGTTTTAGGACAAATGTCCCTTTAGGTCTTTACGGCAAATGTCCCACACCCATTAAAAGAACCGTGATCGTTTGTATATACTGTACATACAGTCAACACGACACTGACGTCACTATTCCGTATTGCAGTAACGCCAGCTGTATTCGCAAGTACTTGCTAAGTGCGTAACACCAAACAACATTTTATATAGAAAGCTTTGTATTTAAAGGTGGCAGCCATTTATAAAAATATTCTGTTGAAGAAACAAACCTGTTGAACGAGGGCAGTTGTCTCTGGAGTTATCATATCCTTAAAAAGATTACGAAACTCCTTTGGATCGCTTAGCCGACATTCTGAAGAGGAAAGCAAAAACATATCGACCTCCTCAAGAGCCGACCGCACAAATTCGGGAGATGTCGACTTTTCGAGTTTCTGTCCAGCCAATAAATTAACTCCTCGTGTACACCATTGATTGGCAAGCTCGACTCTTTCTTGAAGATCACGGTATTTATGTAATGAATCAATCCGTTTTTGAAGACGATCGTGAAAGTCGTCACGAATACGCTGCAACTCAACACACTTTGGTTGAATAGAATCAACAGCATAGTGCTGAGAATCGATCAACTGATGACCGATTCGGCATAATCGACTCGCTTTGTCAAGATCGTCCTAGAATACAGAAATTACAAATAAATGTTAATCAATTATTTATTCTCGCAAAACATGAAATTAATTCAAGACCCATATTAATAATGATATCTTAAACTTTGCTATTTGTGAGCATTTGCCTAAGGATGCATTAAGTATTAGTGGACACTTTGCTTAAGAGGCTGCATCACAAAATTACTTCGAAAAATCTCCGCGAAGAGCGCTAACATCGTTTTCCTTTTGAGACCATAGACCCATAGAAAAATGTTCATTTTTAAAATACACAGTCGCGGCAATATGTTTATTTTTCATATTTAAAGTTGTCCAATAATAAGTTTTCAAAGTGTAACGTGCACCTTAAATATATGCTGATCAAGCAATAGAATGACAAAAACAATGTTAAATGCGGGCGTAATTAGTGGAGTTTAACATACTAGTCAGAAATTCGCGATTTAGAAAGTTTTTTTTAAAAAAAAATATTGTCACGACCCAGTTTTGCTCCTTCTTTAATTAGAAAAGCAAGACTGAATCCTGATGTCGTCTGCAAGGCTGCTATAGTAGGCAGCCCTGCAGACGACATGAACTCCAGGTAGGGTCACTGTCAACCCCCAGGTGGAGCAGCCTGGGTGGTACTTAATGGCAAGGTAGCCATTAAGGACGGACAGTGTGGTTAGACCCTGAAAGGAGAGTGGATGTGTGCTTGGTGTTTGCAGCTGGTGACCAAGATGGCCGACATATTCATCTCCTTTGTTCTCCTTGGTTGTATGTTGTTATTTGGCTCTGCTGGACAAGGAGTCCCGCAGATACTTGTTTTGCATATTTAATTATCTCACTCAGTAAGTCTTCCATTGAATAAATTATTGTTATTTATTTCTATACACCATGTCTTGTGTCATTATTATTGGGGGTTCACGGTTTGGAGTCGCCATTCACCACCGTCCTGTTTCCGCATTGCAGCTGGTACTTCACGCGCCGGTTTCACGGTGGACCCATTGGGCGGTCACTGTGGGTTCTCGTCGCGGTTCGTCGGTCATCCGACTGGCGACATTCGGCATGGCAGACTCGGGTTGGCCGGCGCCACCCGCGACACATGGTGCAAAGAGGGCAGTCAGCATTGCGATCCTGGCCCCTAAAGAGTCTGGATCTGGTAAGACGGAGAAGTTTTACCAGGACATTGTAACGAGCCCGAGTCGGGTTGTTACAGTTGGTGGAGGCGCCGGGTAGCACTACTGCTGCTGCTCTTGTATGGTCGAAAGACCGTGAAACTGTTCATACACTGCCGGGTGTGGACTTTGTCCACGGGACAGCGGTGGAGAACAGTTTTGACCGTTGGAAACTGGTAGTATACCGTGGAGCACAGAAAGTTGTCCGTGGGACTACGGTAGAAACCGGTTTACGGTCAGGGTTTACCGTTAGTAAACCGGTAGCATGGTCGTTGACCGTGCGGGACCGGTAGCACGGTGGTTGACAGTGTGAGACCGGTTGAACACGGTAAAAAGGTTGTTTCACCGTTAGTAGATGGTAGATTATGGACCGGTGTCCGTGTATCTCCGGACGAAGACAGTGAAAGGTACTCTAACCGTACGGTTACCGTGGGACACGGACTTTTGTCCGTGATACTACAGTAGTTTACGGTTCTACCATGGTTTGATGGTGTTTCATGGACTTTGGTCTGTGAATTCACCAGATTTCACCGTAGATACTCTTACCCTACAATTTGTGGCTGTTTCTGTCCGTGTTCGCACGGAAATTGGCTTAGGCCCATTTCCTCCGATGGCTGGTTGGGGTAACAGTGTAGGTGAGGCTTTAGAGTTGCGTTCCTGCACCATCGGCCGTGGTATTCGGCCAGAGGGGCAGCAACTGCTCAGGGTTGCTGTCGGCGGGAACAGACACGGTGGTTCTGAGGAAAAAGGTGCCGTAGGGGGTGTCCATGCGGTCCGACCTCCGCTTGGAGACTTTGTAAGGGTGCGACCGCACCGTGGTGGCATTGTCTCCGGCGGAACACCGTTGGATGGTGTAGACGGGGTTGTGCGGACCCCGGCCGGGACAGGCACGTGGACATTGGCTGGTGCCCTAGCCTCCACCGCCACCGGTCTGGTTGGACGTGGTGGGAGACTCTTGAGTAAGTCGGTGGAGTCACTGTCTGGTAGTCTGCAGGGCAAGTTGTCATGGTTGACATCGATGTCCGAGGAGCAACTTCTAGCAGTTGCCTGGGGGATAGATGTCCTGCGATTGCAGGTTCATCTGCCCCAGGAGATCCAAGGGATCCGGGAAGAGCAACCACAGTTCTCACCGTCGCCCGTGCACCCAAGGGGTGTATGGAAGGAGGTGCCGCCGGTTTCGACCAGGCGGATACCTCCAAGAGGAACTTGGACCACTCCTACGGGAAACCGAAGCAGGGCACCAGTGCGGATAAGTACAGCACCGTGGATGCCTGCTCAGGCCATCCCGTCGGAGATACAGGCGTTTGGGTTTTTCAACTTAGTCCACATGACGCCCTTTCTCTGGCAGTTCAAAGCAAAAGCTAAAGCTCAGCGCTAATCAGACGAGGCTAGATGCAGTTACTTAACCTATCTGCTGGATGGCCCGGCTGAGGAGTACTATGCCAGTTTGGTGGAGTTTCAGCTGGACCTGACCTGGCCGGAGCTAAGAATTCGGAACCAAGAATCAGGCTCAGGCCTGTTTCGACCATTTTGAAACAATGAAACGGGCCCACTGAGTCGCTCCAGACATTCTACTGGTGCTTTACTGAGCTGGCAGAACGAGTTTCTCGAGTTTCTGCGTGTTCTGGTATCAATGGATGATCGTCGACACCAGTGCCAAGATATCGGTAATAAGCATGTCGGTGGCGCGGAAGATGGAGTTACCGGTGCAGGTTAACCTCCCCTCCTGCCTGTGTGGCACGAGCGGGTACTCCATCACGATAGAAGGAGTCGTGTACGTGGACATGTCAATCCACGGAAGATCCATCAGAACCCACCTTCTCCTGGCTGAGGGAGAAGGAGAAGCCATTATAGGCGTTGACCTGGCTTCTCGGTTTGGGCTTCTAGTGGGTATCCGTAAGCCAGAAGATTTACTTCCGGGAAGACATCTGGACCAGATGCTCTTCATGCCGCAATGACCAATCAGGCTTTGCAGGGTACTTTGCAAGAAGTACAACTTCCGAACTCGTTACTGGATGCATTGCTTCATGATTCTGTGGAGCCTCTGCTTCTCCCTTCTTTCGGGGCACTGGAAGGGATGCCGGTAGACAATGGAAAGGCGGATGGGTGGTTCGAGATTGTGTTGCTTGAACTCGCTGAGACCTGTTCTCCAATTAGGAGTGGGGACGTTTGTTCCCTGCGACTGTTAGAAAATGTATGGCTATCAGCTCATGGGCGGAAAGAAGTTCCCGTGAGTCTGATAGAGCATGCTGGCCCTGGACAGCTGCTTCTCATAAAGCCCCATCGGAAAGCCTTGGGAGGTCGTGGTCTGTTGGTGGTGGCAGGTAATGCCGAGGCCACAGACCAAGGCACTTACGAGATATGGCTTGAGAATGTTGCGACGTTCTCATCGCCCTGGAAACAGGGAAGGGTGTCGCGACAACTCAAGCTGTGGAGGCAGCCATTGTGGTAGGACTGGACGGTCCATCTAAGTTGAGGGGAGACCCCACTCAAGGAGATGGCCGGACAGGGGGACTTCTGGCTAAGTTGAGAGGGGTGACTGGTAAAAGTTGCCAGGTCCTCAACTTGGAAGTGAAACCCACTCTTGAAGAGTGCCTTAAAATCGGACCCAGTCAGAAGAATGAAGAGGCGGCACAGTTTTGAGAGTTTCTGATGGAACACCGTGATCATTTCACGTTCGATTATAGAGCTGGGGGAAACCCCACTCGTCAAACATACGATTGATACCGGTGGGTTACCTCCATTGTGGGAGGGATTGCATAGAACTGCTCCAGCGGCACAAGCAATCGAGAGAAGAGGTAGCAAAGATGTTGGATGCCGGGGTAATCCAACCTTTGCATAGTCCTTATGCAAGCCCTATCCTACTTGTTCGCAAGAAGGACGGTGGCTTTCATTTTTGAGTGGACTACTGGAGACTGAACGCCCAAACCAAGGTGGACCAGTATCCATTACCTCGCATCGATGATAACCTTAAATCGCTTGCCGGAGCGACGTATTTTGCAACCCTGGACTTTGCCAGTGGATACTGGCAGGTCAGGATGGCGGAGCAGGACATTGAGGTCTGTTTGAGTTTCTGAAAATGCCTTTCGGACTCTGCAATGCTCCGGCCACAATGCAAAGAGCGTTAGACATCTTGCTAGCGGGACATAAGTGGGAGAGCTGCTTGGTGTACCTGGACGATATTCTCATCTTTTGGAACACCTTTCAGCAGTTTCTCGAAAAACTATCCACTGTCCCTGGACTGCTACGAGGAGCGGAGCTGAAACTCCAACCGAAGAAATGTTTCTTAGGGTTTGACAAGGTCAAATATCTCGGTTACATTGTTAGTGCTGAGGGAGTTGCTCCAGACCAGGGTCTAGTGAGAGCAGTCAAAGAGTTTGATGTCCATACAACGGTGACCACCATCCATAGTTTTCTCGAACTGGCCGGCTACTACCATAGGTTCATAAAGACACTAAGGTCGCAAGGCCACTGCACGATCTGACTAGGAAAGATGCGTCCTTTGACCGGTCGGAGCAGTGTGGTCTAGCGTTCGAGCGGTTAAAGGCATTTTTAACTGAAGCACCGGTGCTCACCATGTATGATCCACATGGTGAGGTGTTAATTCACACCAATGCGAGTGGGCACAGTCTAGGTGTCATAGTATACCAGAAGGAGCCTTGTCCTCGGGTCCTGGCCTACACTAGCCGTCTCATGAAGGGACCGGAGACACCATATTCTATCACCGAGCAGGAATGCTTGGCAATCATGTTTGCCGTGGGTAAATTCTGATCTTACATCTTTAACTGGGACTTTGTGATCGTAACTGATCACCATGTGCTGTCATTTGCAGACTGCCAGGAAAATGCAATGCAGGTTGGGGCATTGGCAAATGCAGTTGCAGGAGTACCGGTATAAGATTCAGTATAAGAAGGGGAAGCTTCATGAGGATGCTGACTGTTTGAGTCGGTATCCGGTAAGTGAAGTTGATCCTTCTTTGCCTGAAGTCCGTGGGAATCACTTCTTACCGTAGTAAGACATTTTCTTATGGTGGTTTTTGGTATTTTTCAGGAGACCATGGCGGAAAAGAAGGATATCGGCGGTGGGAGCAGAAATTCTTCCTCTTCCCTCAGTTCCCTGCATCCTGGTGATGCAGGACTGTTGGAGTTGGATCCTGAGGGCTCCCCATACTCTATGGGGCAGGCCATAGCGGACCTGGCCGACGGTGGACCGTGTCTACTGTTGGCAGGGTATGCTGTGGTGGCTCAGGTGTCTCCATGGATTCCACTTTATTTTGGGTCTGTGTGGGGACAGTTGACGCCGATTCCCACTGTGGAATCACCGAGGGCAACCATTCAGTTGGGAGCCATGGCAATTCTATGGTTGGGAAGCCGGTGGGTGCGAGTATGCCCATCGGAGATGTGGCCACTAGTGTAGAGGCCGCCTCAACGGTGAAACTTGATGCTCCAGCGGACCAAAGCCGGCTGGAATTGGCTAGCATGGCGGAGAAAAGCAGGGATACCTCCTTGGGAGGCACCCTGGTCATTGACACGGAGGCAGGGATCGACACCACTGAGGATTCAGTGATGCCCAATCGGCAGTAGAGGCCAGCAAATCCTCTCTTAAGAGGACTCTTCGGAGTCTGAATGAAGAAGACAGCCTCCCCGGGTAAACGGCCAGGGACCAGATCCCGGGAGGGTATACCCTACCCAGCAGTACCACAAGGACGGATCAAAATCCAAGAAGAAGTCCGGTGCTGCCAGGTACACTGCACGGATGAATGCTCTTGCTAAGAGGCTCAGCTGAAGGTCAAAGAAGCTGCCATGGTGAAGTTTATGCCAGCAGTGGGCCTTCCAGCTGAGTCCTTTGCTCATCCTGAGGGAGCCCCGGGGCTGCTTGGCCTAAAGACCAACCGAAGAGTAAAAGGCCAGGAGTAAAAGGCCAACCAGCCTCTAGTATCCGCTCCAAGAAAGAACACTCCAGCAAGTGGTGGTGGTGGTCAGGGACAGAAATGTCCCTGCCCTTACCCCACCAGTGGCCAGTTGTCCAGTGGAGAAAAAGGCAAAGACCTCACGTGGAGGTCCGGCCAGCTTCCCCGCAGGCAAGTGGAGCCATGAGTACCATGCACGATACCACATGGCTCAAGCGGCAAGATGTGAAGCCCAAGAAAAGAGGGCTAAGCAAGTTGAGTGCCGATGGGAGTTCGAGCTCAGGACCTCTTAGTTTCTGCCCCTACGGGAAGCTGAAGCGGAATCCGCTCGTTACAGGGGAACCTCCTGTCGGATGTGGTGTCCCACGAGTTGCAAGTGCCACAACTGCCGCTGGCCAACAGCGTATTGCCCAGAGGGGGCGATGCAGGCTACCAAGGCACCCACCCAAGGTGCAGGAGCTAAAACTGTTGGTGGCAAGGGTCAGCCGACCCTTGCACTGGGAAAAAGTGAATCTTCCCCGGGATGAACGAGGACGTTTCATGGCAGCACGGCCATCCTCGATTGTCAAGTTGGCTACGGGAACCACCTCGGAGGCGAGTACAGCTACAGCTAGAAAGTAGCTCTGGTAGGTCCATGCGAGACGTTCATGGCATGCCTCCATCCTCCCCAAAGGTGGTCGTGGTACCGAACTAGTTGGTTCGGTCAGTCGGAACTTTCCACTGGGTCAGCTCGCCTTCACCTAGAGGCGGGGTCAAGTAGTGTTCCGACCAAACGTGGTCCCGTGCCTTCCAACAGAAGGACAACCCTTCTCTTCCAGTTCTGACAAGGGGGTCTTTGACCCCTTAGGACCGGATGATGCATCCAGGTCTCCCCAGCCCGAGGGCGAGGGTCGATGCTTTGGTGCCAGTCCTCTGTATTCAGAAGGAGAGGTCTTTCTGAATAACCGACTTGGTCTGTGGAAAGACCAGCCGGGAATGGAGGGTTTCCAATACTATGGGTATTACCGTTTGGGAGAGCCACTCCCGGTACCATGGGTGCCATTGTTGCCATCTTTTAGCATGCGATATGTGCTTGCTTTTGGCGGTAGATATTATCCGGTGTTGCTGGTTGTCAACCCGGTAAGGAGGCGCTTTGCTATTTTGGACATGGTGGGGACAGGAGCTGGATTAGTTTGTCTAGTAAACGCTCACAGCACCATACATCCAGCACTTCCTTGGATGCGACTTGGAAGAGATGATTGTGGAATTCGTGACCGAACCACTATGAGGGAGCGTGTCTGATCCCACAGTTGCCCTCATAGATTTTCTGACAAGTCGGACCCTACTTACTATAGATTACAGCAATCTGCTGGACAATTGCTCCAGCAGATAAATATACCAAACACAGAAGAACAAAGGAGTTGATCCAGTGGTGACTATCTTGGCCACCCACAAGCAAAACAAGCACAGAGATCCTCACAGCTTCCAGGTCACAAACACACTGCCCCTCCTTAATGGCTGTCTTGCCATTAAGTACCCCCAGGTTGCTCCACCTAGGGGTTGACAGTCTCCCTACCTGGGGTTTATGTCGTCCGCCGGGCTGCTATAGTAGGCAGCCCGGCGGACGACAAAATAAGTTGGGCAACAAGAAAAAAATGTGGTCTAGACGGAATCTCAACAGTCTTTTTACCTTGAACAACATTTATTTTCACTGCTTTTTCTTAGTGTGGACGTGACAGTCGAGATTGATTTTGTTGTAATTTGTACTCAGCTTAAGATGTGCTGAGCAAACATATAGCAAACACGGTATTGAAAATATAACACTTTGGGTTTATTCTATAGCACAATAGCAGTGTTGCTTTATCGGTAAAGCCTAGTACACACCCAGATGCTTTGTTGCGATACAAGTTGCAGGACTGAATTGCAACAGACACGATTCAGACCCGCAACATTGTTCCGAGTCCACACCTATGCCTTTCAACACGTGTTAAACACTATCATTGATCAAGATCGGCGAATAAAACAGAAACGGTGGCGGGCATGTCACAAGCTTTTCTAAGCCGAGAACACATTCAGTTCACCCTGAAATTTGGAAATGGGGACAGGAGTAGTTCGAAATCCCCAAAACACAATTTAGTAGTGAATTTACACAGAATTTCCTCAAGTAGTTCAACAGTATTTTAAAAGCCTAGTCTTTAATAATTAATAGCAAACTGAGCTCTTTTGAGTCTTTGTTCATGTTTCAAAAGACGCCGGCACACCATGAAATGTTTCGCAACAATGTTTAAATGTTTCCCATTTCGATGAGAGTCAAGAAACATGAATCTGTGCTGACGCGATTCAGCCCCGAAACATTTCAACATTGTTGCAGCCGCAACACCGTATCGCAACAAAGAATCCTGAAGAAACTACTGAAAACGAGTACCGGTAACTGAAAATGCGTACTGTAGTTTCATTGGCATCATATGTTAAGTGTATCAAAGTTGGTATAAAAATAAGCGTGAAGTAATAATTTACATATGACACTGATAATAACAAGAATGCTTCTATTGGATGTAACCTCAATAATGAAAACACTATTAATAAGGGTCAAAGTGTTTTAATATTAAATTAAGATTGCAGTTAATAAAAATCAAACCTAACCTTACAATCTTCCTTAAAGTCATTCATTTCTTGCAAGAGGGCATCGACTCTGGCTACAGAATCTCCAAGTTCAGCAAGGTCTGCCAACTGCTTTATGCTGGCATCAAGAGTACTCTGCAACTCACGGAATTCATGTTCAAACCTCCTAAGCTCCAAACATTGCTGCAATCGATCTTCATGTTTACTCCAAAATTCGTCAAAACCATTCTCAGTCTCTTCTAATTGTACCAGTAACCTAAATGAGACAAAATACCTAGTTAAGCTGACGGAAAAACGATACTTACATCAATGGGGCAATGACATCGCTAAGCCGCTATGTAACAAAATTATTTCAAAAAATCTCCACAAAGACCGCTAGCATTATTTTCTATTGAACCCATAGACCCAATGTTAAAGAAAAAAACGTTCATTTTTAAAATACAAAGTTGTGGTAATATGTTTCTATTTCGTGTTTAAAGTTGTCCAATATTAAGTTTTCAAAGTGCAATGTGCACCTTAAATAAATGCTGATTGAGTGATATAACGGCAAACAAAATTGGTAAGTGCGGTTCTATTTTTAAAAACTATTTCAAAATTGCGAATTTCTAACTCATGTTAAACTCCATTGAGTAGTTTGAGTCCGCCAAAATACGAAAAAAACAAAAAACATTCATTAAAATGCTCGTAAAAATAACTTTAAAAAACTAGATAAAAATCAGCACGTGCACTGATGTGTTGGCTTCACTGTGGTTTAATTGTTTTTTAAAAATTATTTATGTATTTTTACGAGCAGTATTTTAATGGATGTTTTTTTCTTATTTGGGTGTACTCAATGGAATTAACATAAGAGTTAGAAATTCGCGATTTTGAAATAAATTTTTAAAAATAGAACCGCACTTACCAATTTTGTTTGCCGTTATATCACTCAATCAGCATTTATTTAAGGTGCACATTGCACTTTGAAAACTTAATATTGGACAACTTTAAATATGAAAAATAAACATATTGCCGCGACTGTGTATTTTAAAAATTAACATTCCTTCTTTAACATTGGGCCTATGTGCTCCATAGAAAAACGAAGCTAGCGCAATTTGCAGAGATTTTTCGAAGTCATTTTGTGATGTAGCATCTTAAAAAATAATACCAGTATTGATGATATCTTAGGTTTCATAAATAATGGTTGCAAATTTTCGACGCCTGAGAAATAAGTGGAATGAATTATTAATATTTATTGAGGTACTCTAGACACAGAATAGGAGCGAACCAGGACTGAGAAGGATCACTGTTAAGGCAAACATACAGTCTTATTCATTCTGATCAAGAAGGTTAAAACATGACGGAATAAAACTGTTGGTTACAACAACTGACAATGCTAAAAGAATTAGTACCTGGGGCCCGTTTCACAAAACTTTAAGTTTTGTGAAACAAGCCCCAGGTCCATAACTTCTTGGTTACAAGTGTTTCACGAAATTTGTACACAAAACTACAAGTCTTGTGATTAACAATTGGATTGTATATTACAATAATTGTAGGCAGTGGCGTAGCTAGAGTTTGTGCCGCCCTGGAAGGTTCTTGATTTTGCCACCCCTACCTCACGTAAAATAACACGATACACATCAGTGGCACAACCAGAATTCTGGTCTGGGAGGAGCCAAACGATATTATCAATATCCAGTGATTGAAATGGTTTATACAATTTTCTATTAATTATGAAATTTAATAAAGCAATACCCGAACTTAAAAACATAATGCTGGATTGCAGAATACATTCCGCGAGCATAGCGAGCGACAAAAATTTCATAACTTCTTCTTGGGCCATCTTAAACAAGTTTTATAAAGCTCCTGTAACACCCAGTAACTAGCGATCCCGCCAAAACCATAGCCTGGGAGGGTAAACAACTCATGCTTGTCCCTCCCTCCCCTCTTAATTAATATTCAAGTGTGTAACACCCTGTAAATCGTGATCCCGCCAAAACCATAGCCTGGGGGGTAAACAACTCTCAACCGTCCCTCCCTCCTCTCTGACTCACCTTTCTGACTCATGCCCAAGCGGCGGATTGATACATAAAGGACCATGGTCACTTGGACCTGGTTACACCTCGCAGGTGTACACAGGTCCAAGGTATAAAAGGACCATGTTCCTCTTTGTTCCTAAGTTCTTTCCTTTGCCTGTTTTTGCGATACATTCCAAATCATGGGCCTGAGGATTTCCAGTTAGTATTTTACTATTCACCCTTGTATCTGTACTTCTTACAAGGAATGAATAAAAGTGTTGTAACAAGAAGTAGCGTTGTCTCTATGTTTATGTAAATAACTTCTCTTCAGAGGCCGGAGGTTTCATAGGGCAGGAGCTATACGATTCTCAGCAGCTACAACATCTTCTCTAGTCGGAATACCGATGGAGAAGATGTATATCAGCATCAACCGGAAGAGAGAGAGATGGCCGCCACTCTCCTGCATTGATTTCACCCCCATGCAGAAGAGTGACTTCAATCTATCTCCATCCAGCTCTCTCTACAGCTCGGATCTTCTCTGTGCAGGTGTCATACTGCTCAGAGATGAAACGAAAAGTAGAAAATGTCATCTAAAGGTTGGTAATAAAATGTGGTTGATGTCAAAAGCTCACATTTGGTGGAGGTGCGGGGTATAGCTCCATCTGCCTTCTCCGACCTGTAAACAGAAGCCGTCCTTTGTCCTAAGTCTCGTGATAGTGCCTCACGAGGCTTCGTCCGTCCTTTCTATGTTGGAGCCACGTATGGAGACCCTCGATAGCGTCAAAGTCAACCGCGTGGCGCCTGTCTGTAAAACCGCGTATGGAGACCCTCGATCACGTCAAAGTCAACCGCGCGGCGTCCTTTGTGTTGGAACCACGTGTGGAGACCCTCGATAGCGTCAAAGTCGACCACGTGGCGCCTTTTGTAAAACCGCGTATGGAGGCCCTCGATCACGTCAAAGCCAACCGCGCGGCGTCCTTTGTGTTGGAACCACGTATGGAGGCCCTCGATCACGTCAAAGCCAACCGCGTGGCGCCTTTTTATGTTGGGACCATGTATGGAGGCCCTCGATAGCGTCAAAGCCAACCGCATGGCACCGTTTTTTGTGGAATCGCGGAAGAGACTTGTGGCTACACACACCACGTGTCGACCGCGCGATTCTGTGTCCTGTCCTTAGAGACACGTGGGAACGAACTTTTGTCTGCTGACCGCTTAGCACTCGGAAAGTGGACAACCGTTTGGACACACGTGTTTCCGTCCGTGTTTTTGTATTTCATGTTTCCATTACAATCACCCACTGTCACCTTCACTCTTCTTTAATTTTCAAAGTGAAACCCACACCACGTGGGCAACACTTTAAACAAATTCTTCTTACTCTCCGAGAGGAGTTTGCAGTCTCATTAAGAGATGAGCAAACAAATCTCATCTACTAATCTATCCACCTATTAATAGGCTTTTAAAGGACGTGTGTGTCTTTTAAAATGTCCTATTATCTTCACTCTTCATCTTTAATTTTCAAGCAAGATTCTTCCTAACTCTATTTCATTGTTAGGGGGCTTACAAGCTTAAAACACACTTTTCCTAGCCACGTGGGACTTTCTTGTCCCCCCTTTTCTTTGTTCTTTGTTTTTTACACTTGTGTTTCCCTTGGGACCCTCTAAGTCCCAAGTCATGTTCTTCAATTTCTTCATCATCATCACCTCAATGCATCATCACATGAACTTTCTCCATTGGACAGCACTGAAGCCCGGCCGCCATTTTGGATCGACCGGACACTCTTCAAAAAGCGCCAACGGAGCGGTTTTTCGCTCCATGTGACTCATTGTTGTACCTTCTCTCATCTTTTTGTGTTCTCTTCTCTTCTCTTCTCTTCCAGAGGGTTGCACTCACGCGCCCCCTGGCGGAGTTCCTCTTGTTAGAGAAAACTTCTCTTTTTCTTTGAATTTTCTCTCTTTTTGTGTCTTTCTCCTGGCCACCATAAAAACGTGCCCCGGAGGAACTTTTCAATCATCAATTTTTGGACATTGCAATAAACTGACCGGAAGTGGCCACCACAGCGCCACCTACGGACTTCTTCATTCTACTCAACATAGTCCCTCACTGGGCACTGACTCTGTCTTTTTCATCCAGAGCCATCCAGCAGTGAGGACTCGAAATTTCTACAGTCTGAACATTTCTTCTGGTTCACCAAGCATTTAGCTTGTTGAACACACTTCAATTTCTACACTGTTTTACTTTTTTTAATAAAACTAAATTAAAACTTTTGATGTGCGGGCACCGCACCTAAGTTTTAAACTTTCCAAGTAAAACAGCTTTCTTCTCTTGCTTTCAGGAGAGTTCAGCCATCTTGAACTTCTCCTTTGTTTGTGCATTTAAAAAGTTCAGCCATCTTGAACTTTTTGTTCTTTGTGTGTTCTTCACACACACACTCTTGATTCTTGTTTCCAAGTAAAACTAAAAGTGCGGGCACCGCGCTCTAGCTTTACTCTTCATATTGCTTGCCTCTTCTTCAGGCAACTGCAATACACTTCCATTTCTAATTCACTTTCCGCAGTGCAATTTCGATTGGGTGGTGTACCACGCTCGAGGTTGTATTATACATCTGCTGTTTCTTTATTGAGGTTTTTGGAATTCTCATAACCTCCACGTGGTCGCCAAATACCACATGTCGAGAGAGATCCTTCCAAAATCTGACACTCAATAGAGAACTCACGACGCTACACCAGTTGGGAACCAAAACTCGTCACACGCCCAACTGAGAACACGATCAACACGATACAACCATCACCACACTAACGGAGTGAACGGCCACTTCGTTATACACGTCACAAGCTTAGGTAATCTATCGTTACTCAGTGTATAAGAGTACGATAGTGTCGGTTGCCGACAAGCACTAAGTTACCGACGCACAGTGACGACACCGACCTACAAACTGAACGAGTTCCATCATACTGGAACCGAAAAGTATAGCTCAGAGTGTACTCGAGAACCCTCGGAGCTGCACACAACGACTTGGACTTCGCCGGACTCGTTCATCACCGCACATTCACATTACACAAGCCACATCATTAATCATGGCTGCCTCACACGACAATACGGGGTCCCTGTCTGATCACCAGGGTTCACACGAAGATCTGTTGGAAGTACCCGTGACTACTGATGTGACACCACCGCCGCGGCCGACTGGGGCCGAGTTTGACCACCTGTCACAACAAGTGGCTGCACTCTCGACTCGTATGTCTCAGCTTATAGACGACCGATTCACACCGAATCGACCGACTACACCACGGCGGACAACACGCACACACCGACTTCGCGACGATGACTCGGACACCTCTTCAGCTCCCTATGTTGGCTACAGAGAGCGTCACGATCGTTACGAAAGACATTACACACCGCACACACGTCATCTACCGCGTAATCCTGACTGGCAACAACAAGGGCAGTCAGATGATCCGCGTCACAGAGATGAGCGTGCGGAAATACCGATTATGACACGTGCTGATTCTCCTCACTCGCTTGTCCGGGTTGCACGTAGCGGTCGCCGCTCGACACCCCCGGAACAACAGCCTCCCCAAGGAGCGACACAAGGCACTTCAGTTTACGCGCCACGTTTTCCACCGCAAGGGGTAGGTCTGATGCCGGCTGGAATGCCAAACGTCCAGGATGGCATCTATCGACCAACCCCCAGAGAACCCTCCGTGGAAGAGTTCAATAAGAAATACAGCGGTCGTCACCCTGCCGACTCAATCCAAAAATTCAACGGATTGACAGGTTTCCGTCCCTTCCTGGAAGAATTCGAGGAAGTGGCACACCTGTACGGTTGGAAAGACCACCACAAGGAGGAATACATCACGGGGTGTTTCACTGGGGCCGCCCGTACGTGGCTGAGTAAACTGAGGTATGAGCTTCAGGACATTCCTTGGCCAGCACTGAGAGTACAGATGGTAGATACGTTCGGGAAGCCGAACGAACTGGCCATCTTGGAGAAAAAGTATACAGAGATGCTCCAGAAGGAAGGTGAGAGTACACAAGCTTTCATCTGGGAGTTTATGATACTCGGCGACCGAGTTTACCCGCAACTTGACGATCAGCTGCGTATAAGCCAGTTGCGCCGCGCTCTACATCCCACCATACAGAACGCCGCGCATCACGCATCTACGACGTCGTTCAAGGACTTCGCAAACGCCGTCCTCAATATGGAGGTGGTCTTGCTGTCCTTGGATAAATGGCCGACGGAACCAAAACCCGCAGCTGATTCACAGTCGGGTAAAGGAGCATCGAAGACCGACCAGGAGCCGGCGGCAGCCGCCAGCCCTAAAGACAAAACACACCGGTCTAGGCACGATAAAAAGCCTAGTCAGACTGCTGCCACCAATTCATACCGACACTCTGCGGCGGACCCCCAACCAGAGACCACTCGCACGTTCGACAAGAGTAAGTCGACGTGTTATAATTGTGGCAAATTGGGGCATTTCGTCCGTGAGTGTCGGCAACCAAAGAAGAAGGTTGCAATCAAGCAGTTTGGGGAGCCGGTTACCGACTATGACATCAAAGGAGAGGTGCCTGAAACGGATATCATCACCGAAGACGGCATTGAGTTTGCTCTGATACGAGTGGCGGGACAAATCCGCCGGATTCCTCTTCCAGCAGCAGACTCAGCCGCCGGAGCACCTACTCCTGATAAACCCGACAACGACAGCTCTGACGACTCTGAGGACATACCAGTCAAGGTGCTCGACCGGGTTCCTGCACATAAATGGACCCCGGACGAGCTAATCGTTTGGCAGGACACGCTCGACGTCCTTAAACAATCCACCAAGGAGATTGGGTGCCGTGAAAATAAAACAATAGCCATCATGGCTCCTGGAACCCAATCGCCGACGAAGGGCCACTCCTGCTGCCGAAGACTAATGACAACGGTGTATGAGCAGCTGGTAAGCAGCTGCTCACCTCAAGAAGTCGGAGACTATGATGCCAGCGACAAGAACCCACGCATCGCCGTCACGATCAACGGGAAGTGTATACGAATGCTCGCGGACACCGGAGCTACGGGCAGCGTTATCACCATTGAACTCGCGCAGGAACACAAGTTCGAAATCGAGCCTGTGTTAATCCCACCCAACATTCAGGGTGTGGGAGTCCAACGGATCACCGTGGTGGGGCGACTCGCCGCGACGGTCCAGCTGGGCCCCCACGCTGTGCGAGGGCACTTACTAGTGATTACCGGTCGGCACGAAGCCATCTTAGGCCGAGATCTAGGCCGGGCTCTGCACTTAGCCGTGTCCATGACAACAAATAAAGTATACGTGGAGGACGACCTCTTCGAGTCCACACTCCGACAAAAATGCATCGAAGCACACATCGGATGGGCTCTGGGAGAAACTTCCGTAGAGGCCCCTGGCAAATCTGCCAGCACCTCTAAGGAAAACCTCGAAACTCCACCCCGTGAGTGACGACGAAAGCAACGGCCACCCACGCTGTCAAGAAACCAAACGCGACGAAAATAAAACAATAATTCACCAGTGTTTATTTCATGACTATGGAAATAAACACCAGCAACCATCAAATATCAACAATAGAAGAACGGGAGGAATTTGAGAATTGTTGTGTTGAGAAACAACTGAGGACAGTTGTCAAGAGGTGGGGGAGGGGATAAAAGGAACCCCCCAACGACTAAACAACCCCACAGCATTAACAACCCCTCTAAACACTCTCAAATAACTCCCAAAACTCTACAAAATTCATACAACTTTAATTTTTGAAACACTTCTAAACTTTTCAAAATGGCCGCCAATATTTACATATTGGCAACCATTTCAAACATGCAATAAACTACACCGGAACCACGTGGCCTTCACAAACAACTGTCAACCACGTGGTACACCTGGGAAAAAACGCCGAAGGCCAGTCAAGGACGTTCAGAAGAAAAATCAAGAGCCATAAAAGGGTCAGCAAAAGAAAAAACACCGTGCTCCCCTTTATTATGGACGGACGTCATTGACCATGCTGTTGACAGTAGAAGGATAGAAACTTCAAAGAGACAATTGCTCTGGGGGCCAGACCGATGCACTGGGACTTCAAAGAAAAAAAACAAACAACAAAAACTGCTGGCCATAAACAAATAAAAAAAAAGGAAGAAAATCAGTTTTGAAGATTTTGTGAGAGCGGACACCTTCAATTAAAAAATAAAATTGAAGAACCTGTCACCCTCTCAATTAAGATCGAATTGTGGGACACCAACTCCTGTCCCACTCCCCCCTAAAAATAATAACAAACAGCAAGGTACATTAGTAACCTTGCTGACCTATTCTTTTCCAAAAAAAAAAAAAGGCATTAAGGAAAAGAAGGGGAGAAAGTTAATGGGCAACTTCACACCTCGGTGTGAAATAAAATAACGGCCCTTCTCCCTCGAGATTCCTTAGTCCTTTTGTTTATCTAAAAATAATAAACAGGACCGACTCTGATAAGAATTAGATCAACACCTCTCACATCTAATGTCGGTGGGACAACCCCCACCCCCAATAAATAAAGTCGTGAAGAAACCAATTAGAGTAAGGTGTCTTATTCTAAAAAGGGGCCGGCCCTTCTAACTTTTAAAATTAAATAAGAAAAGTGACCAAACTTGGTCAATTGCCACTTGATTTGCTCTCTTCAAAGAAGCACTCGTTTTTGTTCATCTCTTTATACCATCAAATCTTCAATCTACTTCTGTGCCAAGTTCCAAATTTTAATTTCGAACTTCTTCAGTTTTTGTTGTTAAACCAAAGCTTGAGTGCCACCTTCAAGCCTTTGAACTCACGTGCAGTGCATCAGGCCTTCAGAACTCTTTGGACCTCTTGAAATAATAGAGTGATCGGGGACCGATTTCTGTTATTATTTGGAAGTAACCACCAGCAGCGGGACTTTTGAAAAAGTAAGAACTTTTAAACTCTTAAGAAAATATGCCAGGTAGAGGCTCATGGAGAGGAGGCAGAATGATGTCTGCCTCTTCTAGTGAAGATGAGACGGAGAGTGGAACGGCGGGGACCGCTGAACCCCTCTCTCAATCTACCTGCCAGCTACAAAAGGCGGGCGCCGCCAGTGCGCCCACAACAAGAAGAGAGTCGCCAAATACAATAGATAGGCGCCGCACCTCCTCCGAACCGGAGAATTTTCACCGGCGCCTAAAAGCAAGCTTCAAGCGACCTGCCAATGTCGGGCACGAAGGGAAGCCTGCTGCTCCAAGCAGCATCGTCCCCTTCGACGTCACGACATCAAAACACTACTGGGAGGAGCGGGAAGACCGCATCGATATCAACATCATGGCATGGGGGGTTAACCAGGCGTTCCGCGATAGCATCGTGCCTGGTCAACCCATTCCGGGTGGAGCTGAAGCAAGAGGGAAGCGTGGGGGAGGTGGATCTGTGCCTTCCCCCCTTGAAGACCTCCACTTGGAGCTGCAGAGGGAGGCTGCCCTTCGTCAGGCAGCCAGAGATAAAAAGGAAGGGGAGGACAATCTGGCGTACCTCCGTGCGGTTTGCGCCCGCCTTGTCGAGCTGGGCTTACCGTGTACGGCGCGACTCCCGAAGGAGCTCCTGCGAATCGAGGCCCGACTCCAAGAAGCCGCCCGAGTTACGTCGTCAGCTGCGTCATCATCTACATCCTCAAACTCGCCAGCAACCCTGACAACTGGCCTCTCTACATCTCCTTCTCCACCCATAACGCCACCAGAGCCTTTCCAACACTGCTCACCGGTGCCATCAATCACTCCGCCGCCTCCTCCTCATACACCATTGTCATCACCACCAACCTCCCGATGTGCCACGCCTCCACGCAGCAAGGCCGCCACACCAACTCCGACTCCAAAGTTACCTTCCATAGTGGTGGTCCCCCAACCTGTTCGTGTTCAGGTTCCCACTGGGGCTCGCCCCAAGGAGCCTCAACAGTCCTACAGGGACCACCACTCTTCTCGAGACTCCCTTCAACGGCCACAGCCACGTCGCTCTTCGCCACGTGGTTCCCATCTTTCGCCCCGACGCCGACCCGATGGAAGAAGTCAGCAGGAACAACGTGGTTCCTCTGGACGCGGCCTTCCGCCGCGTAATAACTTCGACCCAAGGGTCAGGCAAGATCTACAGGATCACCGAGTCCAACTGGACCGCGACCATCGCTACGAAACTCGGGGCCCTCCTACTCGGGTCCCGCATCACTCTCCTCCTCCGCCACCTCCGGGCCGCCCTTCTGGACGACCTACGCCTACACCTTTGATGCCGCCACCTTCCGCCGAGCATGCCGCGTTCTTGAAAAAACAGAGGGCCATCACGAACCTTCTGCAAGACGTCATGCAACAGGGAGGTGACCCCATGGAAGCACTGGGCCGTGCACCAGGAAGTGCCAAGCCACTGGAGGCGCTGAGCAGGAAGTCAGCGTCGAAGTGGCTACGTCAGCGGGCCCGCGATATGGCCCGGTCCGCCTTGCGCCATGCCAGGCCTATCGCGGGCGCATCAGTTTCTCTGGAACCTGCGGCTCCAACACCAGCCCGACCAGCCGCACCGCCCACTGTACCCCATGCCGGGGCTACTCTGGGGCGGTTACCGCTGGATCATCCGTTCCGTGCAGCCACCTCCGGCGAGAGGTTACTCAACAATCGGTGGGTCGCTTGGCAGCGCGAAGTGCGCTCTGCCAACACCCTTTACGTAGGACACTTCTCTTTAGAGGAAGGGTTTCCCCGTCTGGACCTCCCTCCCCGGGAGCGATATGTCGTGGGACTCTCCCGCCTAACAAGTGTCCTCGTCACCATCGTCTTCCCAAGAAGACGGATTGTTGAAACCACCAGTTTCGCCGGAGATGCCATCGATGAAGCCACGGAAGCCCTTTTGGGAGCTTTCGTCAACTCCGTCTTTAGACTGCCAGCTGGACAGACGTTCCGTACCAGTCGTCACTACATTCCGGAACCGGATCCTCGTTACCGAATCGCCATCTTATGGGACGCCGCTTGGGCTACACTGTACAACAAGCGGTCCTCCCGTAAGATTATCGGGGACCGGGACATCTTCAACATCTTCCACCGGGATCTACCTGACGACCAGGGACAATAGCTGTCTGCCGCATCCAGCTACCGATGAGGCCAGGTCCGGCGGGATTACCCCCCCGTACGGTTCATGGACCCAGGATCCTCCCCACCCTCCGCAGCAGGGATAGCTGCGCGCCACATGTACTCATGTGGTCGCCACCCATCCGGGTGGCATTATCGAAAAATTTATAAAAAATAAAATACGTTGCAACTGTCCTGTCTCTTAAAAAATTTCAATAGCGGCTCGCCACTCAGCGAGCATTAATTATCTTTGTTTTATGTTTTCAGCCTTTTTCAATTTTTAGGGGCGCTGACACTTCGGTGCCAGTGCCTTTCCATAACCACCTCTGTACACGGTAAGTCCTCAGCCACCCATGTCTCCCCGCTGCGTAACTCGAAAACCTTCCACCCTTGGCTGGAGTACGAGGACGTACTCCAAGCAAAGTTGGAGGGTATGTAACACCCTGTAAATCGTGATCCCGCCAAAACCATAGCCTGGGGGGTAAACAACTCTCAACCGTCCCTCCCTCCTCTCTGACTCACCTTTCTGACTCATGCCCAAGCGGCGGATTGATACATAAAGGACCATGGTCACTTGGACCTGGTTACACCTCGCAGGTGTACACAGGTCCAAGGTATAAAAGGACCATGTTCCTCTTTGTTCCTAAGTTCTTTCCTTTGCCTGTTTTTGCGATACATTCCGAATCATGGGCCTGAGGATTTCCAGTTAGTATTTTACTATTCACCCTTGTATCTGTACTTCTTACAAGGAATGAATAAAAGTGTTGTAACAAGAAGTAGCGTTGTCTCTATGTTTATGTAAATAACTTCTCTTCAGAGGCCGGAGGTTTCATAGGGCAGGAGCTATACGATTCTCAGCAGCTACAACATCTTCTCTAGTCGGAATACCGATGGAGAAGATGTATATCAGCATCAACCGGAAGAGAGAGAGATGGCCGCCACTCTCCTGCATTGATTTCACCCCCATGCAGAAGAGTGACTTCAATCTATCTCCATCCAGCTCTCTCTACAGCTCGGATCTTCTCTGTGCAGGTGTCATACTGCTCAGAGATGAAACGAAAAGTAGAAAATGTCATCTAAAGGTTGGTAATAAAATGTGGTTGATGTCAAAAGCTCACAAGTGGCAGATTGATACTCTTAGGACCATGCTCACTTGGACCTGGTTACACCTGGTAGGTGTACACAGGTCCAAGATATAAAAAGACCATGTTCCTCTTTGTTCTTCGTTCACTCTTTTTGCCCTGTCTTTGTATTATGTCGATCTTTATCCGTATCACATAATGGGCTCGTGGACGCACCTTTAATCATCAACGTTCATTCTTGTAAACTTAGTGTTTCCGTACAAGAATGAATACAGTATTTGCAATGAGAAACTGCGTTGTCTATTCGTTCCTAAACTAACCCTTCTCTAGACAAGCCAGAGACACCACAAAGCAAGGAGACATACAGATCCTAAAGGAGCAACAACATCTTCCAACCGCATCAAGGAAGATGTACATCAATGGCGGCCAGAAGTGATGGTCACCATCCTTCTGCACAGATTACACCCCTACGCAGAAGGATGATCACAATCGATCACCATCCGACTACTTCTATAGCTCAAGTCTTCTCCGTGCGGTCACCGCGTGATCAAGAGAAGAAACGAGTTATAGAAAACATCATAATAAGTTGGTAAAAATTATCAGGTCATATGAAGCTCACACTCCTACTATCCCGACAGGAAAAACTTTTCTTTTTGTTGGTGCCGCCCACAAAAACGTACCGCACCCCCCCACCAGCTACGCTAGTGATTGTAGACAACAAGTGAAATTAGACTTGTCTGTAACAAGTGTAGTTTAACAAAACGTTGTCAACATTCATAAAATGGCCGTTTTCTTTTCTGTGTGTAATTCGATAGTGTCAAAAATGTCTAGTGTTGCATTAGGAAATAAGGCGTGTATTTTAAAAGAAATATGAGATAGTAAGGAAATTCTGTTTAATTTCGAAACACTTGTAAAACAACCTACCCTTTGAGTAAGGTAGAAAATCTTCGGTTGGTAACAAGTGTCGGTAACAAGTTTATCCACTACGCTCGTTAGCTACAAGTGATCTTTTGTGGTTTCACCCACTTGTAAATTTGTAAAAGAAATTGACTTGTAAATAGAAGTGTACACATGTACTTTTGTAAAACACTAATAAGTAGATATTTTTATAAACTTGTAAATTTTTTACTTGCTACTAAAAAGACTTGTAGTTTCGCGAAACGCCCCCCCCCCCCGGCTCTACTTCGATCTAACAAAAACAGCGATCAAAGGCCAGTACCCATAGGGACATTCCCTGAAACTCAACTAGCTGCGTTGCTCGGCCATCTAAAATATTGGTTTACTGATTTCACCAGTAGTGATTCAAATACATTTGATGGTGTTACATGACCGCCTTTATAAGCTGCTTCCCAATACACACATTAAGTATGCTTTCTCATATTATATATACCCAACACGAAGTGCTCACCTTTCAACGACCGTTACATTTACAAGTTTGCTTTCAGGACATGGATGTGCAGAGGATGCACAGCTCGATATTGCAGATGGTGACCTAGTACATGGATGCCTCAGCAACTTCAGCAAAGCTTCACCATTCCCGGTCATGGTGCGTATATCATCCTTTAGACTATGATACTCTTTCGTCTGAACTCTACGGATTTCTCTGGTAGACTGAACATCATTTGGCAATTCAGTCTCTTGAAGTCGTTGAACTAGTTGCCGAAGATTTTGCGAAATTTCCCTCGTGTGACGGGAAAAGTTTTCAACTGCCTGAAAATAAAAACATTCAGAAATTATTTCAGTATAAACTCCTGTCAGATAGAATAAATTCTATCAAGGGTCTTTGAAAGATAATTTTTAAAAAATGACAATTACAAAAATCAATCAATTATTTCCAGAACTGTCTATTAAGCCTCGTTTTCATGATGATAGTTTTTATGATAGTTGCTGTCATGGCAGCAACTATCGTGAGATCTATTGTGCAGACAACATGATAGTCACTATCGCACTATATCGTTCGACTAGATAGTTGATTGTACTATTGCGACAGACAGTGATAGTAACTTTCATGATTACTATCACCGTGCATACAAAACTGCCGCAATAGTAATAGTTGTTGATACTCACTTTGTAGGAAAATGTGGCTTCTGGAGGAAGAGGCAACACTGCTGTTGACTCAAACATATTTCTTAACTGCTGGTGTGTTTTCTATTGTCAAACATGACTGTCATGACAGAACTATCACGTTACTTCAAGACATGTAGACAGTTGCTATTGTGAGAGTGAACTATCGCAACTTTCACGAAAGCTACTATCGCAACTTTCACGACAGGTACTCTCACGAAAGAACTATCGCTGTGAAAACGAGGTTTTAGGTAATTCAGAACAGGTTTCAACCTGACCAAGTCAGTATTTTTTATTTGGCATACATAATTGTTTAGAATAAACTCCTATTTAGAAAAAAAAATGCCTTATAGTATTGCGCATAGATCACTAATCAACCCCAGACCCCCCCCATGCAACAAACTGTATTATATACCTATTCCTCTATAAATATGCAAACAATTAAACTTCCTAGAAAAACGTTTCAAAGTCAGCTTTAGTCAAAATTTCCAAAATTCCCTGAACTTTTTCAAAACTTCAGCTGGTCAATAATGGAACACACGTGGGCCCCGCCTATATTCACTATCATAGGCGGTGGGCCGTGGCCACTTGTGTTCTATTTTTCACCAGTTCAAATTTTCTCCACAGTGGAAGGTAACAAGGCATGTATCTCTGCACGTGCAACAAGTTGGCACGTGTTACTAATTCATGATCATTGTTTAGAGGGGTTTCGAAGAGGCTTGTGGGGCGCGGGTTCCAACACGTTAACACGTTAGACCTCCATGTCAATTCCCACATTTGCACCAGTTTTTAAATATGTCCTGCATGTGCTGGATTTTTTCACTTTTTACGCAAACCTCACCTCGCAATATGGTGGGTGATACCATTTAGTGAAGTGTGTGGCCCTTTATAATGAAATGCAACCAAGAAAGGTTAGATTTTCTTGTAAAGAACTTTCTCATGGACTCCCTTTAAATCATACTCCTTGCTCCTTCACTACTACATCATCACACACACACAGATCGAAAACAGTGAAAATATTGACAATGTTCCTAATTACCGCTCTTTGTTCAATCCATTCCTTATGATCATAAACAATAGAACCTTGAAGTTCTTTGGTAAGTTCCTTGGGACTAATAAATTCGTGCAATTCTTCAACAGAATTACAAATGACTACTTTAAATTTGAATTCTTCTTTGAAAAATTTGCTGCTGACTTCAGAAATTGCTTTCTGAAAAAAACCAGCCGGTCGTAACACATATACAGCCTGAATTAATCCTGGAAAAAATCCCTGAAAACAAAAATAAGTCAGCAATGTTAATGTATTGTCTGTAGTAATGTGCCACTGAAATATTTCACGTGAATAATATTGTGAAATATTTCATTTCATTGAAATATTTCAAATGACAAGAGTTTGAAATATTTTTTTTAAAAAAATGTGAAAATTTATTTTAAAAACCTGTTTGCAAAGTAATGAAACAACAGGCAGTTGAGCGCAGCCAGAAAAATGTTAGCCCCGCCCTTTTATGAGCATCAGACCAATAACAAACCCAAAACAAACAGAAACAAACCCATAAACAGAATCAAACACGTAACAAACCCAAATAACCAACCAGAAGGAACCTTTCTGACTGCGCCCAACTGCTTCTCTGAAACCATAATCGAAAACAAATGGTGATTGTAATTGGTTCCTATGAGTATTTTAAACATGTTTTCAAACCTAAACCTGCCATGAGACAAATACAGAATATAAAAAATCCATGGGGTATAACTTTTATAAGTGTAACTTCATTCAAACACCACGAGCGAATGTAATTACTAATTACAGGGTGAGGCAAGATAACTTCCTGATTTCATAATGCAATAAAACAAAAAGTAGTAAAGATACATTTTTAATTTTTTTTTATTAAAAAGTTAAACATTTAAAGTTATGGTTTACATCGTTTTAAAAATCATATCGGGTAAGTGACGCCCCCCATTGTCGACACACTGGTTGAACAGAATTCTGCTGCTTCTTATCACTCTATCCAGCACATTCATGGGTATGTTGGCCGTTTCTTCCTGAATGTTTTTTTCAGGTCGTCCAGAGTCTGTGGGCGGTTGGTATAGACACGGGATTTCAAATACCCCCACAAAAAGAAGTCACAAGGGGTCAAAATTAGGTGACACGCCGGCCACTCCAAATCACCCTTCAGTGAGATGAGGTGCCCTGGGAAGTGCTCTCGCAACACAGCCATTGATGCCCTTGAAGTATGGGCCGTGACCCACAAAAGAATTTATTTCCGGTCCGGGACAGGACCCAATGGCGCAATACTGAAGCGATTTCGGAAGGCTGAAACACAACAGAACAGAACAGACGTTGGAAAAATACGCCTCTAAGGCAAACGCACGCTGCTCGTTACTCCAATGCATGATGGCGACTGAAACACAAGTTAACAAAACTTTAGAATCCCCTCACTCAAACGAGACCACGCACAGCCGCTTGGGAATCCCATCAGCTTCAGAGCGCTCATTTCAAATAAGGAAGTTATCTTGCCTCACCCTGTATTAATCTACAATCATTAGTCACATTATGTTAGAAATAAATCATACATATACCATTAATATATAAAGTCAATGTAAACTGATGTAATTATCTTGTTTTATTTCATTGATCACAACTTTTCAAAATTTTCATAAAATA